>JAVTVY010051023.1:0-25898 GCA_036873755.1 Hanleya hanleyi
AGTCTTCCACCAGGGTGACTTTATCTTCATAGACGTGTAACCCCACCTGGGGTGTAAGGGGCAGGATGGCTCGTAGGACGGATGACATGCTTGCTCCAAATGTCGAACGGTGAATGACACACTCTGTCTGACCCTGGTATTTATAGTGTCAATACCACAGCGCCAGGGTCAATAGGGCACAGACTAGTATGAGGCCAACCAGCCGGTGCTGGTTCCGACGTGAGCGCTCGTGGTCCATAGCCCGAGCATCAAGGATGGCTGTCATAGTCCAGTAGTGGTGAGTGATGGCACGCCTCTCCATCGAGTGCACTCTGTGGAGGACCGCTTCTGTGAACTCGTTCAGGATCTGGCGTCGTCCCTCGTTGTCGTCGCCATCTGCAAACATGGACCGGACTACTGCTCGGTAACCCGTGAATGAATTCACCACGGTGGCATACTGTAAAATGCGAGTCGCATGGGGCTGGATCTCCGCCATGGCTCTGCAACCGTAGAAATGAAGGTGTGGGATCCAAAGGGACGTGTTTTATAGACCAGGTCACACATGCGCGCCTAGCTCTACGGGTGTAGTCCGTGATACGTACTATTCTGATGGGTTATGTGGCTCCTATAGAGATAGTACTTCATCGACCATGGGGATTACTTTTTCCAAGGCTGTCCATAGATCAGGGTGCAGAGTAAAACCACCTTGCTTGAGACAGAGGACTCGAGCAAAATAGGGACCGCGGAAAATGTAGACGTCGTCACACAGGTGAATGCTATCACCGTCGAGGTCACCCAATAACACCCGTTTCAAGGTAGTCCAGCCTTCCGGGGATAAAGAGACACGCGCTGGTTCAGACGTACACCAAAACCTACTGTCGTCATCGATGAGCTCCACACGTTTGGGATACAACAATAGGGTGCAGTCCGGTGTAAGAGTGCGGGTCTCCCTCACACGCTCGTCTTCAGGCAAGACTTCAACCGGAGGTACTGCTGGGTGCCAGGGAAAATCTTCTCCACGTCTCATGCTTTCGTCTCATACAAGCGGGTAGGCAAGCAGGCTGGCTGGCTGGCTAGAGGTGAATCAGGCAGGCAGACAGGCAGGCAGGCAGGCTGGTCAGGTCAGGTCAGTCAGAGTGCTCCGCAGGGTAGTGCAATGAATACACCCCACCCCTAAAAATCGCCTGCTTTTATACGTTTTTCTACAATCCGCCATCTTAAACCCACCACCACCTCCATCCCACCAACCACAGCCGCCATCTTAAACCCACCACCACCTCCATCCCACCAACCACAGCCGCCATCTTAAACCCACCACCACCTCCATCCCACCAACCACAGCCCCCATCTTAAACCCACCACCACCTCCATCCCACCAACCACAGCCGCCATCTTAAACCCACCACCACCTCCATCCCACCAACCACAGCCGCCATCTTAAACCCACCACCACCTCCATCCCATCAACCACAGCCGCCATCTTAAACCCACCACCACCTCCATCCCACCAACCACAGCCGCCATCTTAAACCCACCACCACCTCCATCCCACCAACCACAGCCGCCACAACACCTATAGATTATGTTTATTACTAGGACGTCCGCGAAATACTAGTACCCATCCTCCGTATGGCAGAACTGTACAACCCAGAACAAGTCTAGACATGCCTTGATCACGTGATCGTTATTGGGAAACCCCCACTGGGGAATCCCCTCCCGTGACCTCCAAGTTCCTCCACAATACGGCCCGGGGGGAACAAAAAAGTAGGTCAATGCGGTCTGTGCCGTCTTTATACTACTACTCTCGGGGTTTAGTGGGGACTTAGCAAATGAGAGTTGTTAAAATGCTTCAATGCCCTACCCTCTGGGGCAAAACATTGAAGTGAATCCCCACCTAAACTTCAACCAAATACAATTTATGTCCCATTCCTAGGTAAAAGAAATATTAACTCAATACGAACATAAACAGGACTGAAAACGTGTGAAAGCCCCACTCCCTGGGACGTAAACATGTTGTGAATCCCCAGGTAATGCTCCACTAAACCCGACCCTTGCCCGAGGTTGGGGGGGTGGGGATTTCGTTTGACTCCTGCATAATAATACCCTGATGTTTGAGCAGCCTTCCACCATTACCGATCGCCCGTCCCTGGACACAGTACTGGACCAACTAGAAAGCTTGGATAGTTTGGACTGGGCCAGACAACAACGCCCCGACACCAAATGGCAAGTAGAGATGACGACCAATGTTACGTTTTACGTCACTAAAATGATCGATCACCATATCGGCGCCCCCATCCATCTCCCGGCCTGGTTGAAACACAGAGAAGGCATGCACGCTTTAGTAGGTGGAAGCAGTGGGCCCTACACCGATCGGAAATGTTTATTTCGCTGCCTGGCTATCCATCTCAACAAACGTCCTCCCACAGATTGTGATAAATTGGCCAACTGCTATTGGGAAGAATACTTACGCGAAAAGAACATGGAAAAACAGCACTTCCGCGGGGTCCCGTTATCACAACTGGATGTGATGGAACATTTATTTTGGAACACGTGGATGAGGACAACAGTGACGACCCACAACTCACAGCCCGACTCGTACAGCGTTCCGCCGGGAAATACGACACAACCATGACAATGAATTTGTACCACACGGACACGGGCGGGCATTTCTCGTACATCACGGACATAAACAGGTATGCCCAGTCATACAGTTGTAGTAAATGCCATCGCGTGTTTGACAGGTCTTGGTTTTTACATCGACACGAGAAAACCTGTGACCAGACCAGCAAACGAAAATTCCCCGGCGGCGTATTCCACAACACGGCCACCATCTTTGAAGACCTGGCAGATGAAGGTATTGACGTCCCCATGAACCACCGTTATTTCCCGTACCGAGCCTGCTATGATTTTGAAGCCCTATTAGAACCCATGGAAAAGGTATCGGCTAAAAGGCAATGGACCCAGCGTCACATTCCATTGAGTGTGAGTATTCACACCAACGTGTCCGGGTATGAGACCGCTCCGGTGTGTTTCGTCTCTAACGGTGACCCCCATGAACTGATTACACGAATGATGGACTACCTGGAAATTACAAGCGTCTAATCCGTCATTCATAATCCAGCCGTCGTCCATTAGAGAATATCCGCGTCCATAATCCAAAGACCTATTCCATTTTCCACATAACAATATTAGCACCAAATTCAAAAAGACAATCATAGTGTACATAAACATAGGCTTGTTTCCTACAAGAGAGAAGCGGTCAACAGTTTTCAATGATGCCGGCAAGACATCATGATGTTCCAAAAATATCAAATCCGTATCGCTGATCAGTATTCTTAATCCATAATATTCGTTATAGAGTCGTCATCTAAAAAAAAAAGATGTATCGCAGTCACGCTTTGATTGTGACTGTTCATATGAGTACCATGAGGATCTTGAAGTACATGGGTTACTTGAAGTACAGTCAAACCAGTGCGGCACATCTCGCCTCGACTACCTACCGTGATGTATTAGCGGCACTTGATGCGCGTATTCCAACATCGGCTGGGGAGGACGATACTGACGACGAAGAGGAAAATGAGGAACACAAACCACCGAAACCCTACGCGCAGAAACTGAAACTGCGTGTGTTGGAGTCAATTACTCGTCCTTGGATTTAACTCGGGCCGGTATGATTTGAACTTAATCAAAGAATTCTTGTACCCCTATCTCGCCAAAGCTGGGAATGTGAAATGCATCATTAAGAAGACCCACAACCACGTCGCTCTAACCACGACTTCACTGCGATTCTTAGACGTACGGAATTACCTGGCGCCGAATTACAGCTATGACCAGTGGGTGAAAGCCTACGACTGCGCGGAGAGGAAAAGTTGCTTTCCATACAACTACATGACGAATCTCGAGCGTTTGGACGAACCGCAACTTCCACCTCAGGAGGCCTTCTATAACGAACTCAAAGGAGAAGGATTATCTGACGCCCTCTATATCGAACTGCAACAGGTGTGGGTCCGTGAAGGTATGCAAACTCTCCGGGATTTCCTGGTGTATTACAACAATCTGGATGTCGTCCCATTTCTGGAAGCTACCGACAAAATGGCCGCCTTCTACCGAGATATGGGTGTCGACGTATTCAAAGACTGTGTAAGCATCCCCAGTCTGACCCTGCGGTATCTGTTCCAGGATTTACCCACTTTCTTCGCTCTCATCGAACAGAAAGACGCCGACATGTTTGACTGTTTGAAAGGAAATATCGTAGGCGGCCCCAGTCTTATATTCCATCGGTGCCATGAGAAAGAGCTGACTCGTATCCGAGGAGAAAAACTGTGTCAAAACATCATCGGATTTGACGCCAATGCCCTCTACTTATCGTGTTTGAGTCAACCCATGCCGGCCGGTCATTATACGCGGTGGCTCCCTGAGGGGCGGGAATTCAAAGCCCAACGATCTACAAAACATCAAGCAGAACAATGGCTGGATTGGGAAAGTGGGCGACGCGGCGTCACTATCCGTCACCAAGGCAACCACACGGAAAAACGGATTGGAGATCGGCGCCTTCCCGTGGACGGATTTGCTATCATCAATACAATACCGACCGTGTTCCAGTTCCACGGCTGTTATTGGCACGGCCCTGATTGTTCGTTCGCGAGAGGGCGCTATAACGAGCGCCGTGGACTGACCCCGGCCGCCTTACGTCAAGAAGTACAGCAGAATGCTGACTACATTCGAGGGCTGGGCTACGACTATGTACAACTATGGGAATGTGAGTTCCACCACATGCAACGCCGTCAACCTGAGTTATATTCTTTCCTACACGCCCACGACCGACTGCTGGATTACCGGACTGTCATCACCATGACCGACATCCTACGCACTGTTGAGACGGGAGACCTCTATGGATTCGTGGAATGTGATCTGCACGTCCCTGACCACTTGAAAGACACGTTTGGCGAATGTCCGCCCATCTTCAAAAACACCGAGGTGAGTCGAGAGGATATCGGGGACCATATGCGCGCATACGCGGAAGAACACGACTACCTAACACGACCGCGGCGTATGTTGATCGGTAGTATGTGGGGCAAAAAAATCTTGCTCGGTACCCCTCTGCTTCAGTGGTATATGAGGCACGGACTGGAAATTACCAAAATATACCAAGTCATGGAATTCACCCCCGAGGCTTGTTTCGAGAAGTTCTCGAACGACGTGACTACCGCCCGTCGCCAAGGAGACGCCGACCCCAGTAAAGCCATCATCGCGGAAACGATGAAGTTGCTTGGCAACAGCGGATATGGAAAAACGGTAACCAATCAGGACCGCCACGTCACCGTGAACATTTGTACCACGAAACAAGCCCGCAAACGCCTGAATTCACCCCTATTCCGACGCATGGAGCTGATTGACGACACCACCTACGAAGTGTCGTCAGCCAAAAAGACCATAACATATAACCTGCCGCTACAAATCGGGTGCATGGTGTACCAGCTGACCAAACTGCGAACGCTGGAATTCATCTATGATTTCATGGGAGTGTATTTCAACCAATCGGACTGGCAGTTGATGGAAATGGATACCGATTCGGCATACATGGCCGTCTCCAACCCGGACTGGGAATCGCTCGTGAAACCAGAACTACGAGCCCAGTATGAAGCGGAAAGAGATGAATGGCTACCGAGAAAAGACCACTACACCTACGACAAGCGAACGCCCGGCCTCTTCAAGTTAGAATGGAGCGGTGAGGCCATGATCGCTCTGTGTTCGAAAACATACTACTGCGATGGTGGAGACAACAACAAATTCAGCTGCAAAGGAGTCAGTCGACGCGACCCCAACATCACCAAAACCCTATACCTTGATGTACTCCAGAGCCAGACCAGTGCCTCTGGGACCAATAAAGGTTTTCGTATCATCGAGAACCAGATGCGCTCGTATACCCAGGAGCGGGACGCCTTCACGTACTTCTACCCCAAGCACAAAGTGCTCTCCGATGGTGTGACTACAACGTATCTGGACATTTAGAGTGATAAATATGAACTTACACTACCACTGGACTTTGTAATGTATATAATAAGAGGAACCGTTGTATATATGTTCTATAAACGCTAAAGCTGACATTGCGGATATTCCACTGGACTGTTATAATAAGGGAAAATAACTGATGTATATATGTTCTATAAACGCTAACGCTGACATTGCGGATATTCCACTGGACTGTTATAATAAGGGAAAATAACTGATGTATATATGTTCTATGAACGCTGAAGCTGACATTGCGGATATTCCACTGGACTGTTATAATAAGGTGAAATAACTGTTGTATCTATGTTCTATGAACGCTGAAGCTGACATTGCGGAAATTCCACTGGACTGTTATAATAAGGGGAAATAACTGTTGTATCTATGTTGTATTCTCTGTTATAAAATGTGTTTTTTCATACAACATTGTGAGTTTGGGTTCTTTTTGTATACCGTAGTTAACCATTTGAAAGAGTTAATTCGGTCGTATTGACCTTGATAACTTGTATATATGGCCAGGTGCCCTCGTTGCCCCTGGTAGCAAAAACTAAGGGGAGATAAGTCCAGGTTGTCACCCCACAGTGACCTTTTGACCCGGATGTGACGTCATAGTGACCTCAAAGGCGAAAAGCAACGTATGGCCTTGGGACTAATTTTTTCCGGACCGCAGCACCGCCGGACTACTTTCTAGCCGCATCACCGTCAGACCGCGGAAGAATACATGTCACGTGACCGGAAGTAACCTCTGACCTTTGACCTGGGTTTGACCTTTGACGGCTTCTGATTGGACGAGAGCTCTGTGACGTCATCGATGACGTCATCTCATTTGCATAAATCCTAAGGAATTTGCACTTTATATACTACTGGTCTGGAACGAGGCCATTTCGCTCCCTCCTCCTTAATCTGTTCTTTCCACTTGAGATAGGGAGATGAAACTTACCCTACTATACCCTTTGGTCAAGCTCTACCAGAAAACAGAAAATATAAAACAAATCCTGGATGGCAGCTTTGATGACGTCGCATTGTCATTTGAAAAAAGGCATTTTTGGTAAAGTTTTCCGTCAGATTTTTCAATTTTTCCATTTATGTGTGTTCTTCGAAAAAAACTGCATGATAAATTAGTAAATAATAATCTGTTGTGAAATGAAATAGTTTTTTGTTTACTTCCTCGAGAAGAATACAGGACTTTTGAAGAAAATGGAAAAATGACTCCAATATGAAGAAAACAAAAAGGCCAGATGTTGGTCGTTCCGGAGATAGGGTAGAAAGTTTAATAGGTGGGGGGTGGGGGAGGGGGGGCATAAGGGGACCATAATGGCCCCTCAGACCTGACAGGGTTAATAGTTGGTCAAAGACTACAGATATACAGACACAGTTACGCTGTGTCGCTCTACCCTGTTCCAGCAATAACTCATTTGCATGATTTGACTGCTGTCTTCTGTTTTTGCATATGAACAAAAGGTATATGCAATCGAAGCCAGGAGATTGACATCACATCAGACCACCTGGCCGAGCGTCAATACTCGCAACGTTCAGTCTCAGGGCGGCTGGTCTGACGTGACGTCACAATCAAGGAAAGATAGGCGATGACGTTTTGCAAATCTGAATTCAGCTGTGCTAATTCAAATCTCACCAAGTGAAGTAGATAGACTGGTATTTCTATCATTATTCAACCTATATAAAATGTAAAAAGGAGAATCTAAAAACCTTTAAATTTCAACTTGAACAGATAGAGGGAATGGATAGGAGAAATTAACGAGAAATTAAATGAAATTTCATCTTACAAATGTTTCCATCGGAATTCAAGTATTTTGTTTCAAATGGAGTCTATACTGGTAGTCTGGCACATTGTTGTGGACTTCTTTATGTTCAGGGCTCAGTATTAACTCGGTTTGCATCGGAACACGGTGAGACATCCTGTAACGTCGTCCACTTACTGTGAACATACTGTTCAATTAATTTGTTGCAGACAGAATGTACTCTTGCACACAGGCATGGTCCAGCTTTTACAGACCTGAATATGGAGAATGCTGTCTTCGATGCTATCAGTTACGGAGACAGTCCAACTGTAACAAAAGATCGACTGGTAAAAGGGTCTGCTACATGCAATTGCCTTCTTGTATGGTATTATCTTTTGACTAAGGCGAGAATTAAAAGTTCAAGGAGCGGGAGATGGGACATGGGACGAGCGTTGCCACACACTGTCTGAATCAGCATTAAAAACTATAACGAGAGATCCTGAAGGATCTTGGCGTCCACCATTGTCCGATAATTGTAAGCTAATGAATAGAGGATCTTTTTGTCCATTCTTACTAAGAACAAACGATTGATTTGTAATTTTGTTTACAGAATTTCGAATCTGAGCGAAAAAGATCGGACAAGGGACACTGAAAAACACCAAGATATAATCTAAGTTTCAGGAGTTTCAAGATTTCTAGAAACTGTACGTGTACTTATGTCGGTTGTTATAATACAAGAGAAATGAGCAAAGTTAGTCTGAAAGTGAATGTACATGTACGGAGGATCCTTCGCCTTTGTTTTGTAGTATTTTTTTATTATTTATTTTTTTGTACATGTCATCATTGGGTACTGGAAGCGAGGACCAATCTCTTTGACAATTTGGCATGAGCTATGAAACATACTTAAGATTTCATAATTAGGAACGAATGCTAATTCTGTTCTGCTTACTGGGCTAGTTAGAGATATCTATTTTAAGATACCATGCTCGAAAATAGTAAGATGGTACAAGGGATCCGGTCCGCGCAGTAATGTTGAAACTTCTAAAGTGCCTGAATCCTGATTATCTCCCCCATGGATCGAAACATGCAGTAGTCTACAGTTGTCGAGTTGTGACGTTGAGTCACAAGAGTGACGTCCCTTCATGTAGCCGAACCGCCGGCAGTCGAAAGGGTGGAGCAGTTCACTAGCTACTGCATGGACTAAAGAAAACTGATTCAAAATTTGAAGAAATACATTTTAATTCCGAATTATTTGAACTGTTTGATATGGAAGGTGAAGGTATGGATATTCTCTATAGTCAATAGATAGAATATGCCCCACCGTTTGATCCGCCGACTCTTGTGATGCAACGTCACAACTCGAGAATACCGTATTAATTTGAAGCGTAACTTGGATTTTCGAATCGGATCAAAAAAGGTATCTCTCACTATTAGGCCCCATGTGGGACCTGTGTACCAAATTTCCGAAAGATCTATGAAATATTTCCTGAGTATTCACGATAACAATGTTTCAAGTGGAAATTCAAGATGGCCTCCTGTTGGCCATATTGAATTTTCGATTCGGACCGAAAAAGGTATCCTGCACAACTAGACCCTAAGGGGAACCTGTGTACCAAATTTGAGAAAGATCCATGCAGTAGTTCCTGAGAAATCGCGATAAAAACATTTCATGGCGAAATCCAACATGGCTGCCTGGTGGCCATATTGGATTTTCCAATCGGGCCAAAAAAGGTATCCTGCACAACTAGACCATATGGGGAACCTGTGTACCAAATTTGAGAAAGATCCATGCAGTACTTCCTGAGAAATCACGATAACAAAGTTGCATGGGAAAATCCAAGATGGCCGCCTGTTGGCCATATTGGATTTTCGAATCGGACCAGAAAAGGTATATTGCACAACTAGACAAGGAGAACCTGTGTACCAAATTTGAGAAAGATGCATGCAGTAGTTCCTGAGAAATCACGATAACAAGGTTTCATGGGGAAATCTAAGATGGCTGCCTGGTGGCCATATTGGATTTTCGAATCGGACCAAAAAAGGTATCTTGCACAACTAGACCCAGGCACAAGGCACAAGTAGTTCCTGAGAAATCGCGATAACAAGAATTGTTTACGGACGGACGGACTGACGGACGGACCACGGACCACGGACGACGGACCACGGACGAAAAGCGATTTGAACAGCTTTTTGAACGGCTAAAAACTGTCGCAATATTCAAGCGCCGCGAAGCATACCTATTTACGTTTCAATGATATACCTTCTTCATGCTATTCTATTTCGGTCAAGCTTGCGTCACGAGGCGGCTTTTAGAAACCCGCCACTCGCCATGCACCGGAGGGGTCTACGGCGAGTGGCAACTTTGTGCTATCTTTTAGCATGTGCGTATCGCTCGCCACTTGCCACGCGCCTGAGAAACACCGGCGCACGGCGAGTGTTGACTGTGAAGAAAGTATCAACTCACCACACGCCGGAGAAACACTAGTGCATGGCGACTAGCAACTTATTTCTCAACATATAAAAACTAGCCACTCGCCACGCGACGGAGATCGTGGTGAGTTTGGTCTTATCTATTAGCATTACAAAACTCGCCACTCCCCATGCGCCCGAGAAATTACAAGCGTCTGGTCCGTCATTCATAATTCAGCCGTCGTCCATTAGAGAATATCCGCGTCCATAATCCAAATACCTATTCCATATTCCATATAACAGTATTAGCACCAAATTTAAAAAGACAATCATAGTATACATAAACATAGGCTTGTTTCCTGCAAGAGCGAAGCCGTCAACAGTTTTCAATGATGCCGGCAAGACATCATGATGTTCCTAAAATATTAAATCCGTATCGCTGATCAGTATTCTTAATCCATAATATTCGTTGTAAAGTCGTCATCTAAAGAATGATGTATCTCAGTCACGCTTTGATTGTGACTGTTCATATGAGTACAATGAGGATCTTGAAGTACATGGATTCATACGGCCCCTAGCCCCGGGTTAAGCGGAATTAGACACACAAGCTACGAAACGTAACGCCATAGATCTTGCACGCTACGCTCGTATTTTGCTATCAGCATGCGATATGTATCGCCAAATTTGAGTGGAGGCGCTTGAGAACCTTTGAGTGGAGGCGCTTGGTAGTGTAGCCCTGTTTTATGAGTTTCTGCAACAATGTTTTGTGACGTTGATTAAAATCGTCACATTTAACGCAGGATCTAGCAAATGCTACTAGGCGTATATGTATACGCCATATGCAGGTCCCACTGGAATATTACTGTCCAGAAAGGGATAGTTTACGATGTCGAAATTGTAATTATTGTAGTCAATAAGGTCCTGATGAGGGATTGTAGTATAGAGAGTCGAGAAATCCCATGTGGATACATGTCTGTACGGTATGTGACCTTTAGCATCAAGTTCTTCCGTAAGATATTTTGAGTTTTTCAATATCCACATACATTCAACGCCAGAGTTTTTAGAAATAGTGGCGCAATACCGGCGAGCACCGGGTGACGAATTTTTATGTGAAGAAAGTCTCCACTCTCCAGTCGCCTCGCCAGGGAAACACCGGAACCTGACGGCTAGCTAATTTGACCTATATCTCAACAGTTAACCCAATCTGGCCTGAGCGATTTGGGGTGTACCGCAGCCTGGGGGACGGGGGGGGCGGAAAGTCCCCCCTTCCCTATATATTTTCGCTATCGCTAAGTCTAGAGGGCTGAAATTTGCCACACTATATCTTTGGATCAAGCTCTACAAGGAATTGTAAAACAATCCAAGATGGCCGCCATGATGACGTCACTGTGACGTCATTTTTAAAAAGAGGATTTTTGGACGATTTTTCGGTCAGAATTTTCGAATTTTATATTTTTGTGTTTTCTTGGCAAAAACTGCATGATAAATTAGTAAATAATAATCTGATATGACATAAAATAGGTTTCACTCACTTTTCCATACAGAAAAGCAAAAATTTTGAAGAAATATGACGAAAACATAAAAACCTTTTCTGGTACCACACATGGCCGTCATTTTGAATTTGCCCATGATCCTCATGCAAGTAGGCTCAACATGACGGAGTTTCATCTCTAAATTTTTTGTCGTTCCGGAAATAGGAGCAAAAAAACAACAGGGGTGACGGAAAGTCCCCCCCCCCCGCCCACCCCCGCCCAGGTTGGGTTAAAATGTCACCATCCGCCATGCGACGGAAAACGCGGCGAATTGGATCCTATCTTTTCGAGCTCGCATGGCGTGTGGCGAGTCTCTAAACGTCGTCACGCGACGAAAGCTTAGCCCAAATAGATCACCTTAAGTAGCCTGAATTGCCATGGATTTCGCTTATAGCGGTAACAGTTCTTGGAACTTTTCCGAATCGACCTTTAAGGATAATTGGACGTTTTTGCCAGCTTCTCACAAAGCAGCATATGCGGAGAAGAGAGACAACACCAAGATTCATATTTCAATCGGAACAATTTTCACTCGCAACCATTTTATCCCTTGGAGGCTTGTCGATTTCAATCAGTAATTGATTCTACCGGGCCATCAGCGCTCACATTCCGAGTATGGTTATAAATATTACATTGCGATAAAAATATAACGATTCCAGCTAAGATCTTGAAGCTAAGTTCCATTACCGTGCGTTTTATTACTCGCTTGATGCCTATACCCTGCTGGACCATGTGTTCAAATAAACAAGTTATATGTTTGACTCAGAAAACAGGGAAATTCTTTGTGTAATTTGGCAGACCTTTTTTTATATGGTGAAGGATCATCCCACTCTAGAATTGCTCAAATCTCGTGTATGCAAATTTTCACGTTTTTTCCTTTATTTCGAGAATGTATTCACTCTTCGCTCTTTTCATCCGGTTTTCTATCTGCATTTTTGTCCCCCGCCGCGACGCGGCCGGGACTTTAAAATGGTTCTTGCTTCTATGTGTCCGTGCATGCACGGACATGTCCGTGCAAATACTTCGTAAGCAATAACTTCTAAATGCTTTGTCGGATTCCTCCGAAATTTGGCATCTGCATTCTTTGCGACAAGACGTCTCTTGGTATTACGTTTCAGCAAGATCCGCCTGTAGGTGGCGCCACTGGGGTCTTGCTTCTATGTGTCCGTGCATGCACGGACATGTCCGTGCAAATACTTCGTAAGCAATAACTTCTAAATGCTTTGTCGGATTCCTCCGAAATTTGGCATCTGCATTCTTTGCGACAAGACGTCTCTTGGTATTACGTTTCAGCAAGATCCGCCTGTAGGTGGCGCCACTGGGATCTTGCTTCTATGTGTCCGGACATGTCCGTGCAAATACTTCGTAAGCAATAACTTCTAAATGCTTTGTCGGATTCCTCCGAAATTTGGCATCTGCATTCTTTGCGACAAGACGTCTCTTGGTATTACGTTTCAGCAAGATCCGCCTGTAGGTGGCGCCACTGGGCCTTGTTCCAATCTTTAGTGCATGTCCGTGGATGTTCGTGCAAATGCTTCATAAGCGATAACTCCTAAATGCTTTGTCGGATTCCTCCGAAATTTGGCATCTGCATTCTTTGCGACAAGACGTCTGTTGGTATTACGTTTCAGCAAGATCCGCCTGTAGGTGGCGCCACTGGGTCTTGTTCCAATATTTAGTGCATGTCCGTGCAAATACTGCGTAAGCGATAACTCCTAAATGCTTTGTCGGATTCCTCCGAAATTTGGCATCTGCATTCTTTGCGACAAGACGTCGCTGGTATTACGTTTCAGCAAGATCCGCCTGTAGGTGGCGCCACTGGGTCTTGTTCCAATCTTTAATGTGTGTCCGTTCATGTTTGTTCAAATCCTTCGCGAGCGATAACTTTCGAACAATTTGTCGGATTTCTTCGAAATTTGGTAAATGCATTCCCTGCGACAAAGCACCGTTGGTGATGCGTTTCAGCAAAATCCACCCGGAGGTGGCGCCACTAGAGTTCATTCCATGCTGCAAGTGATAACTTAGAAACACTTGGTCGAATTTCTTTGAAATATCCTACATATGTACCTTTCTGGGTAACATGAGAAACGTTGCGGCTCATCGGATTCTTCTCAAATTTGGCATGCATTTACCATGCCAGGAGCTGTTGCTTGGGATTGCCTTTCGCTCACTTGCACTCACAGGTGGCGCCACCTGGTGGCAACATCACAAATTCGTTTCCGGGTAATAACTTGAGAACTGACGATCGGATTCTTCTCAAATTTTGTATGAATGTACCGTGACATAAGATGTCGCTTGATAATGCATTTCACTGACTTGCGCCTAGAGGTGGCGTCACCTGGTGTCAAAATCTAAATTTGGTTTCTGGGCAATAACTTGAGGACCCTCATCGGATTCTTCTCAAATTTGGTATGCAGATGTCCCACGATACCATGTTCCTTGGGATTGTATTTTCCCCGCTTCTGCCTACAGGTGGCGTCTCCTGGTGGAAAAATTTGTTTTCGGGCAATAATTTGGCAACTGCTCATCAGATTATTCTCAAATTTTGTGACCCGCCCCAAATAACATGAACACCGATGGGCATCTAGTACCGGCAATAACTTGAGGACCCCTCTTCAGAGTCTCAAAGTTCATATGCCGATACCATGACATGAGATGTCATTTGGGATTGTGTTTTGCCTGCTTGCACCTACAGGTGGTGACTCCTTGTGGCAAAGTCTAAATTTGGTTTCTGGGCAATAGGCTGAGGATGCCTTCATATTCTTGTCAAATTTAGTTTGCAGATAATATGCCATGAGTTGTCTCTTGGGGTTGCATTTCGGTTACATAATTTTCATGCTACATGGTAAAGAAAATATATTACAGTAGCAATCAACATTCAGTCAGCCATTCGGAGTTGATCTCAAAACCTGGGAAGGTGGAAAGACCCCTCTGCTTCTTACGCCTGTGAAGTAGCTGTTGCCATCCTCATGAATATCTTCTGAAACCGACAGCGCTTATAAATATTGCTGCCATTTTGGCGGGGGACCTAGCATCCTCTGGCTGCTTGTTATCACACGACTGAGTGAAACCTACCTGATGAGATGTCTTGGCATTGGATGGATACTGCAGATACGTCCGTTATTCGATATATCATATAAAACTAACCTTACCAGGCATGTACGATTTGGGGTAGACGAATGAAACTTTCCTTACCTTATACTTGCTCGGGCTCTACAAGAAAATGTAAAAAAATAAAATACAATATGGCCACCATGATGACGTAACAGTGATGTCATCTTCTCGGAAACCATTATTTCTATCTTTTTAACCGTTTGACCGATTTTATTTGAACTGTTTTCTTTGAAAATGTAATTAATATGACAGAGACTAATTAGTGTTGGTGAAATAAATTATTTTCGTGAAATAAATTACTTTCCTGCTCTATTTGACAAGAAAAATGCGTAAGACCGAAAAACACGAATTTCTGAAGAGAAGTTGTCGCCGCCATTTGAATTTTTCCCTTGAATCTTTGCAAAAAGTATTGTGCAAATAGTCTCAAAATGGCTACGATAAGATTGGCGGGAAGCCTGTAGGCTAAGCTGTCTCGTTCTCTTTGTTCGGGGTCTGCGGCGTAAAGTGTTTTAGGGGGCATAATTCGCTCACCCGAAACCAGATAGGTTATATTACTGCTCTTTCTACAACAGACTTTTGGTAATCAAGTGAGATGTGATCTCGTGATGCCGGTTTATAAAGACTTACAGCATGTAAATTTTCACCTATTTCCACATAGCCTAATTCGCGGTATCTGTGCTAGGAGACTAAATTGGTGATCAGGAGTGGTTGTAGTAGCTACCCTTGAGATCTGTCATAATCAGGACTCCCACCTTCCATTAGACGAATAAGGAAACATACACATATATCCGTATAAAAAGTCCATGAACTGAATTGAAATAGTTTTGGACACAGGGAAAAAGGCAAAAAGACGAAGACAAACTAATTCTTGTTCGCTGGTCACCCCGCCTTTTCTTCCAGGCCAGATAGATCCTCTGATTAGCTTGGCGCGTATCTTGTGATCAGTATTCAATATTTCTACAATATTTTGTTTATGTCATGGACAGTTTTAGTTATTGATCACTCCCATCATTCCTTTATTCTCTTTCTGTTTTAGTGTAACCTCCTACATATGCGATCGTAATAACTCCCAGCAGTCGATCCCCCTGTTACCATAAGAGGTATCCGAATGCCATATGATGTCAGGATAAGGATACCACCACAACACCTAGGTCTAACGAGCCGAAGTCTTGACCACACTTCATTACACTCTGTTTCAAATGCATGTGATGTTTGAAAAAAACGTTGATTTCGATGAGTTGTAGGAACGGAATTGGTATTTATTTAATTAATCCTATTGAATACGTTTGTTATGAAAAATATGCTGCTGTGTTTCCATTTTTGATTAATTTGCCAGCTTAACGATTCATATCCCCATTCTGTAATGACGTTCCTTAGAAAAAATTAAATTAAATACTTCCATCTACATGTGTTATACAGAACGGGAATACGCAGGTCTTGTGCACATGCTAAATTATTGTTCACCACAATCTCTGTTTCGCAGATTGCACGCCCCGAAATCACACAATGCCATTCGCATCTTGCTTATCAACTCACAGCGTTGGAGATAATAAAATCGAACGAAAGAAACCCTTAAACTGTGAAAATCTGATTGAGAATATGGAAAGGCAAAGTGTTTATGATAATGTCTTGCATGCAATTATGCTTATTTGATTATTTGAGAGAGAAAAATAGGTTTGAACCTTTGTCGAATGTGTTACATTCTGAATCGACAATGCTATCTGATTAGCTCATTTGGCGAAGCCATTCCAGAATCCTTGATCTTATCCGAGTTGAAAGTGCTGTGTCGCAAGAAGTCATTCAACACGAGTGTAATGACACCCGTTGTTTAATCCAGAAAATCCATGTTTGATCTTCCGGTATCATCGGTTGCCATGGATAAGGTTTCTTGAAAATATTTCCGCGGTGGAAACCTTTACACCGCGCGCGCCGGGGTCAAAGGTCAGTTCCGGTCACGTGAACGGAAGCGGAAGTGACCTCACAGAGGTCATATGCAAAGGTCACTTCCGAGCTCTGAGCTCCACAGGCTTTGAGCTCCAAGAGCTCCGATCCAAGAAACACACTCACAAACACACCTATGCCCACATACGTTCCTTATTAGGTATGTCGATATAATTGTGCAACATTGTAGCGATCGTGGTGCAACATTGTAGCGATCGTCAACAATGTTTGCAACAATGTTGCAACAATGTGTTTTGTTGTTGACGAACGCTCTTGTCGTAACAATGTTGCATAGTAACCTCGTCAAAAAAGACACTTTTTTAATCAAAAACTGTTTTAGAAACATCGTTTCTTATAGAAGAAACTTCTTTAAAAACATCGTTTCTTATAGACAATTTGCAAATTTAAAATGACATTCTTAGTTGGAGTTCGATTATTTCAAAAGATTTTTTCACTATTAGGTCTCCAAAAAGTACTTGATAGGGAATAGATTGCACGTTAAAGTACTTGATAAGGATACATTCGTGTACGCACACACACCCACACACGCACACACCCGCATACACAAACACATGCATACACAGACGCATATACACACGCACATGCACGCACACCCGCACACATACACACACATGCATACACACACACACCTACACAAACGCACGCATGCACACACACACACACACACACACACACACACACACACAGACACATACATACAGACGCAGACACACAGACAAACACACGCATACACGCACATGCACGCACACGCACACACAATATGACTGACTATTCACATGCACGACATGAGAGCTTCTGGACCTGGGCCTGATAGAAATCCGGGATGGTAGTACATTCGTGAACATCCGGGCACTTTTACATCCGGGTACATCCGGGTTCTTGTACATCCCTGACTGTAGAACATCCGGGTACTCCTATGTTGGCCTATAAGAGCCGAAAGTTTTACGGCATTCATCATTTCCAGATCCACAGCCGATATGTTCTCTTGCACAACTTGCTCGAAGCGCTTTCATCGCCTGGACAGTTTGCGTTGTCACACACGTGCATGCCACGAAGTACCCATGCATACATGTGCGGATTGTGATATAGCCTTTAAGCATCCCAGTCAATTGAGTCGTCACCGAAATGTCATACACGGATCACGCTCGCCACTCTCGAGACCGGATATTTCAGTTTCTATCGGAATGCATCTGAGAATAGAAGAACCCATGGAGGTCGATTCGCCGCGGATTGAAGAGCCGATGGAGATTGATCTCAGTGTTTAATGAGAGAAGTAAGAGCTTCGAGCTTCAGTATCATGGATTGCCCGAAGACGTTTAGGTTACACTGAACGAAGATTGAACTTTCTGAAATGATGGCTTCTGATTGGTCGATAGGCCGGTCACCTCCCCTCTAACTTCCGGGTTCTTGACGTCCGCGCCTACATCAGAAGAGACACGGAGGTGACCGAAGATGTCACGGAGGTTACCGAAGAGACACGGAGGTGCCCGAAGAGTCACGGACGTCACCGAAAAGACACGGAGATGACCGAAGAGACACGGGGGTTGCCGAACAGACACGAATGTCACGGAAAAACATATAAAAGTGGCAGTTTTTTACGGCATTCATCATTTCCAGATTCACATCCGATATGTTCTCTTGCACGACATGCCTGAAGTCATTTACTCGTCTAAACAATTTACGACGCCACGAGGCCTCCGCCCACAATGCCTTGAAGTATAATTGTAAAACGTGCTCACGGTCATTTAATCGGGGGGATATGTTACTGCTCCACGAACGCTCACTCCACGAGGGCGCGAAGAAACAATGTAATGAATGTGGTCAACTCTTCAAAAGACCCAGTCAGTTAAGACAGCACCAACGTTTGATTCATGCCCCATCACCACGGTATGAGCGACAACTTTCCACTAAAGAGGCACCCAGGAGGGTCAGTCCCAGTGAAGACGAGCCCAGGAAGACGAATGCCACTGGTGAGGCGATCACGGAGAGCCCGCGTATATCCACAGTCCAGGAGGGCTTGGATATCCAGCCGGACCTTAGCGTTACAGTTCCGAGTCATACATCTGACAACATCGAACATTTTCTGGACGAGCCCATAAATGTTCCTAGCGATCTCTTACCGGATACCAGTGAAGTAAGTGACATCTATCGGCGCCATAGGTCCATGATTCGGCACTGTTTCCACCGTCATCGCCCTATATTGGACTTGTACAATTTCCGACTGACCGACCTCCCCCATCTGCGCAACCACGTGGAAGCCACCTTCAACGACCAAACTACGGCCTTCAAATCAAATCTCGCTTTTGGGTACATCTTACGCCATAAGATGACGGGTCAACTCCGGTATTTCTATTCCAGTGGCAACAGCCAATTGTTCGACCAGCCGTTCACCATTACCAATCATGCGTCACTGGAGACGTTCTTGACCCAACTAGAGAACGTGGATCCCTTGGAATGGGTGCAACATCAACGCCCCAACACCAAATGGACAGTGGAGAGGGTGAACAATGTTACGTTCTTCGTGATCAAATTACGGAATCTTCCCATCGGATGAATGTATTCACCCATGCACTGATAGATATTCAGAATGCACAAACAACTATCTGAGGATATGTGGCCTCAACGGTATCCTGGCCTGCCCGACGATGATTAGAATAAACAGTTCAGAGCGAACATGGCCGAAGATGGAACTTTCTGAAATGGAGACTTCTGATTGGACAAGAATACATCTAACGGACAGGAACGAATATGACAAATGCAAATGGTGGCCTCTGATTGGACATGAGTCTTCTTGAATTGTAAATATACCCAACGCGGCTCCCCCCGCGTGGGTATGATGTAACATTGGGGAGAATAACCTATATGAAAAAAAACTTCTTCTTGTTGTTGTTGTTCTTTCATGTGTCATCCTTGTTGCTGTTGTTGTTCTCCCTCCGGTCTATATCATGGCGTTATGTTAGAGTGTTAAGGTGTAACGACCGGCGTTGACGGGCGTCACTGCATTTCGAATGGAATATCAGAGCTTCTGAGCTGTTTCACCAGGGCGTTGAAGCATTGAGCTTGGTGGGCGTTGCTACAAGATGACACCTCACATGACGCATTCGGACCAAGGATGGTCCATCTCTACACCAAATACCTTCCTTCATTGTCACAAAATACCTGCTTTCCCTACTACTCGTACTGATGACGTCACCGATGACGTTACAGGTGACGCGAACATAAGATGACGGTCTATATGGGTCTATATGAGGCTATATGGGCCTACCCAGGCCTCGGTGACTTTTTTAAAAATTTCACCAATTCGCTCCGCGACACTTCCGATCATGTTTGTCTTGACGAGACTAAGAATACAAATCCAAACAACCATACCGCAAATGTGTAGAAGTAGGTTTCCCAGTGGGACAAACATTGGTCCTATACCCCTAGTATGGGACTATATGGGTCTCCCTGAACTTTTTTCAAAAATTTCACCGATTCGCTCCGCGACACTTCCTATCATGTTTGGTTTGACGAGACTAAGAAAACGCGACCCCGCAATCTATACAGCAAATGTCGAGAAGTAGGTTTCCCAGGATGGTCCTATACCCCCCATACCCCATATAGGCATTTTTCGTAATTTAGGATAAAGTCCGTGTTCCGTATTTTTTCAGGAAAAAATTTACATACAACCACCCTGGAACTAGGGGGAGATAACTCTATTGATAGGCAAGCCCCGTTAAGCCCGGCGACCTATACACCCCCCATACCCCATATAGGCATTTTGCCGGATTTTTCGATAAAGTCCGTGTTCCGTTTTTATTATTTTTTTTCAGGAAAAATTTTACATGCACCCACCCATGACTGGATGCCCCCTCACAAAGGCTTCACATTGATACCTCATATGACCCCATTGGACCAATAGTGGCTCCCCTAGCTCCAAAACGGCTATTTTCATACCCTTCGGCCACCGCGCATGCGCAGAATGTCGATATTTCAACCCCACACCCAGCCCATCAGATGCCCCTTCACGAATGCTTCACTTTGATGCCTCACTCGACTCCATTGGACCATTAGGGGCTCCCCTAGCTCCAAAACGTCTATTTTCATACCCTTTGGCCACCGCGCATGCGCAGAATGCCGATATTTCAAACCCACACCCAGCCCATCAGATGCCCCTTCACGAATGCTTCACTTTGATACCTCACTCGACCCCATTGGACCATTAGTGGCTCCCCTAGCTCCAAAACGTCTATTTTCATACCCTTTGGCCACCGCGCATGCGCAGAATGCCCATATTTCAACCCCACACCCAGTCCATCAAATGCCCCTTCACGCATGCTTCACTTTGATACCTCACTCGATCCCATTGGACCATTAGTGGCTTCCCTAGCTCCAAAACGTCTATTTTCATACACTTTGGCCACCGCGCATGCGCAGAATGCCGATATTTCAACCCCACACCCAGCCCATCAGATGCCCCTTCACGAATGCTTCACTTTGATACCTCACTCGACTCCAATCGGTCCACTAGGGACCCACCTAGGACACAAAACGTCTATTTAGGTATTCCCCGTATACATTAACATTGGTAGTAGACATATATATGCTATTTTCAACCTTGGTTTGTATCATATGACTCGTAGCCTAATGGATAACGTGTCTGCCTCTTGATAAAACGACCCGGGTTCAATTCCCACTGGGACCCTTTCATTGATGCTTCGGAAGGGCAGATAAAGGCTATCTATTATCCCGGAGAGGGCCGGAGATTAGACGGCTTCTGATTGGACGAGAGCTCTGTGACGGATTTGAAATACTCGCTTCTGATTGGACGAGAGCTCTGTGACGGATTTGAAATACTCGCTTCTGACTGGACGAGAGCTCTGCATGCTCCGCTCATTTGCATAAATACGAAGGAATTTACGGTTTATATACTACTTACGTCAATAGTAGGATTGTTATATAATTTCTGCAAATATTCATATACGACAGGCATGTCTTAACGCTTGGATCGTTGATGCACAAATAATGAATAACATTTATTACGTTAATAATGTTATCACTAATGTAATATAACGGAATGCATGTACAGTATGAAGTCATATTGAAATCGTTATTAGATGTCGTTGCGTGGATATCATCTTCCATTTTAATACGCTGCTGAAAGTTTGTTGATTCTAATTCACAAGCCAGGTACATCATTTTCTCACCTGGCTGCAAGTTTATGTACTCATAACACCTCATGTTTTCTCATATAAGAGAAATCTGATATAAACCATGTGCAGTCTGTCCAATTTTTCTTTTTCCAGTTTGTCTGTCGAATCAAAGTACAAAGCCAATGTCAGTCTCTAAAGGCATAGTATTACCTCTGCCATCCTTCTGTCCTATACATAGTCTCCTCTGCATTGAAACATCAGAGATGAACGATTCAGCCACTGATATATCTCCGTGATTCCAGGTCTTCTGACGTTCATTTGGAGTGCACATTTCGAGTCTAGAATTTAACGATTTTTAAAATGGACCACTGGCAGAGAGGGATTGTAAGTTCAACTTGGCTGATGTTTTGAAACGAAGTCTTGCCACTGACAAGTATAGAATGACATAGGATGGTGAGATATATCGGAAATTGATCAGTATTTTGAGAATTTCGAAAACATTCGTATTTCTCTTTCGCCCCTTCTCTCAAATTGTATATTATTGTATGGAAGCAAATACATAGATATAATATCAGCACTCCGCAAAAGTTTTCTCTCAATCTCCGAGTATCCTGTCCAGGTGTGAATGGAAAGAATGTCCCAGGAAAGAATGTCCCAGGTAAGAATGTCCCATGAAAGAGTGTCCCAGGAAAGAATGTCACAGGCGACACTTCCGATCATGTTTGTCTTGACGAGACTAAGAATACAAATCCAAACAACCATACCGCAAATGTGTAGAAGTAGGTTTCCCAGTGGGACAAACATTAGTCCTATACCCCTAGTATGGGACTATATGGGTCTCCCTGAACTTTTTTCAAAAATTTCACCGATTCGCTCCGCGACACTTCCTATCATGTTTGGCTTGACGAGACTAAGAAAACGCGACCCCGCAATCTATACAGCAAATGTCGAGAAGTAGGTTTCCCAGGATGGTCCTATACCCCCCATACCCCATATAGGCATTTTCCGTAATTTAGGATAAAGTCCGTGTTCCGTATTTTTTCAGGAAAAAATTTACATACACCCACCCTGGAACTATGGGGAGATAACTCTATTGATAGGCAAGCCCCGTTAAGCCCGGCGACCTATACACCCCCCATACCCCATATAGGCATTTTGCCGGATTTTTCGATAAAGTCCGTGTTCCGTTTTTATTATTTTTTTTCAGGAAAAATTGTACATGCACCCACCCATGACTGGATGCCCCCTCACAAAGGCTTCACATTGATACCTCATATGACCCCATTGGACCAATAGTGGCTCCCCAAGCTCAAAAACGGCTATTTTCATACCCTTCGGCCACCGCGCATGCGCAGAATGTCGATATTTCAACCCCACACCCAGCCCATCAGATGCCCCTTCACGAATGCTTCACTTTGATGCCTCACTCGACTCCATTGGACCATTAGGGGCTCCCCTAGCTCCAAAACGTCTATTTTCATACCCTTTGGCCACCGCGCATGCGCAGAATGCCGATATTTCAAACCCACACCCAGCCCATCAGATGCCCCTTCACGAATGCTTCACTTTGATACCTCACTCGACCCCATTGGACCATTAGTGGCTCCCCTAGCTCCAAAACGTCTATTTTCATACCCTTTGGCCACCGCGCATGCGCAGAATGCCCATATTTCAACCCCACACCCAGTCCATCAAATGCCCCTTCACGCATGCTTCACTTTGATACCTCACTCGATCCCATTGGACCATTAGTGGCTTCCCTAGCTCCAAAACGTCTATTTTCATACACTTTGGCCACCGCTCATGCGCAGAATGCCGATATTTCAACCCCACAGCCAGCCCATCAGATGCCCCTTCACGAATGCTTCACTTTGATACCTCACTCGACTCAATCGGTCCACTAGGGACCCACCTAGGACACAAAACTTCTATTTAGGTATTCCCCGTATACATTAACATTGGTAGTAGACATATATATGCTATTTTCAACCTTGGTTTGTATCATATGACTCGTAGCCTAATGGATAACGTGTCTGCCTCTTGATAAAACGACCCGGGTTCAATTCCCACTGGGACCCTTTCATTGATGCTTCGGAAGGGCAGATAAAGGCTATCTATTATCCCGGAGAGGGCCGGAGATTAGACGGCTTCTGATTGGACGAGAGCTCTGTGACGGATTTGAAATACTCGCTTCTGATTGGACGAGAGCTCTGTGACGGATTTGAAATACTCGCTTCTGACTGGACGAGAGCTCTGCATGCTCCGCTCATTTGCATAAATACGAAGGAATTTACGGTTTATATACTACTTACGTCAATAGTAGGATTGTTATATAATTTCTGCAAATATTCATATACGACAGGCATGTCTTAACGCTTGGATCGTTGATGCACAAATAATGAATAACATTTATTACGTTAATAATGTTATCACTAATGTAATATAACGGAATGCATGTACAGTATGAAGTCATATTGAAATCGTTATTAGATGTCGTTGCGTGGATATCATCTTCCATTTTAATACGCTGCTGAAAGTTTGTTGATTCTAATTCACAAGCCAGGTACATCATTTTCTCACCTGGCTGCAAGTTTATGTACTCATAACACCTCATGTTTTCTCATATAAGAGAAATCTGATATAAACCATGTGCAGTCTGTCCAATTTTTCTTTTTCCAGTTTGTCTGTCGAATCAAAGTACAAAGCCAATGTCAGTCTCTAAAGGCATAGTATTACCTCTGCCATCCTTCTGTCCTATACATAGTCTCCTCTGCATTGAAACATCAGAGATGAACGATTCAGCCACTGATATATCTCCGTGATTCCAGGTCTTCTGACGTTCATTTGGAGTGCACATTTCGAGTCTAGAATTTAACGATTTTTAAAATGGACCACTGGCAGAGAGGGATTGTAAGTTCAACTTGGCTGATGTTTTGAAACGAAGTCTTGCCACTGACAAGTATAGAATGACATAGGATGGTGAGATATATCGGAAATTGATCAGTATTTTGAGAATTTCGAAAACATTCGTATTTCTCTTTCGCCCCTTCTCTCAAATTGTATATTATTGTATGGAAGCAAATACATAGATATAATATCAGCACTCCGCAAAAGTTTTCTCTCAATCTCCGAGTATCCTGTCCAGGTGTGAATGGAAAGAATGTCCCAGGAAAGAATGTCCCAGGTAAGAATGTCCCATGAAAGAGTGTCCCAGGAAAGAATGTCACAGGCGACACTTCCGATCATGTTTGTCTTGACGAGACTAAGAATACAAATCCAAACAACCATACCGCAAATGTGTAGAAGTAGGTTTCCCAGTGGGACAAACATTAGTCCTATACCCCTAGTATGGGACTATATGGGTCTCCCTGAACTTTTTTCAAAAATTTCACCGATTCGCTCCGCGACACTTCCTATCATGTTTGGCTTGACGAGACTAAGAAAACGCGACCCCGCAATCTATACAGCAAATGTCGAGAAGTAGGTTTCCCAGGATGGTCCTATACCCCCCATACCCCATATAGGCATTTTCCGTAATTTAGGATAAAGTCCGTGTTCCGTATTTTTTCAGGAAAAAATTTACATACACCCACCCTGGAACTATGGGGAGATAACTCTATTGATAGGCAAGCCCCGTTAAGCCCGGCGACCTATACACCCCCCATACCCCATATAGGCATTTTGCCGGATTTTTCGATAAAGTCCGTGTTCCGTTTTTATTATTTTTTTTCAGGAAAAATTGTACATGCACCCACCCATGACTGGATGCCCCCTCACAAAGGCTTCACATTGATACCTCATATGACCCCATTGGACCAATAGTGGCTCCCCAAGCTCAAAAACGGCTATTTTCATACCCTTCGGCCACCGCGCATGCGCAGAATGTCGATATTTCAACCCCACACCCAGCCCATCAGATGCCCCTTCACGAATGCTTCACTTTGATGCCTCACTCGACTCCATTGGACCATTAGGGGCTCCCCTAGCTCCAAAACGTCTATTTTCATACCCTTTGGCCACCGCGC
>JAVTVY010051024.1:0-27263 GCA_036873755.1 Hanleya hanleyi
CAGAGTGGTATGTGGAACTTCAAACACAGAAATGAAAGAAAAGCTTCTTCAAGAAGGTGAGTTAACATTGACCCGGTGCATAGAAATTGCTGTTGGTGTAGAGATGTCCAAGGAACAAGTAAAGGACATGTCTGATACAGACAAAACGGTAGATGCAGTGAGCAAACGCTCGTATCAGAGATTTGGTGCGAAACGCTCAATTAGTGTGAGCGGTGCAAAAAAACAGCAAGCGGACAAGCAGCACTATGCTGAGAAAACCAGGTGTACTAAATGCGGGCGATATCATAAGCTCGACAAGCCAGAGAGCTGCCCAGCGGATGGTAAAACATGTTTTAAATGCCAAGGTCTACATCACTTTTCCCCTGTGTGCAGATCGAAAGGGACACGATCAAAAAGGGTACATATTGTAGAGCAACAAGACGACTTGGAAAGTGATTTTGAAGATTTCATTATTGGTTCCATAGGTGACACAAACAAAACCGATGAAGTCTATGCTACACTACAAGTAAATGGTACTAGTGTAGCAGCGAAAGTAGACACGGGAGCCCAGGTAAATGTCATTCCCTGGAAAGATTTTGAACGATTAAAATGCAAAACTGATACCCTACAGCCAAATGACGCCAAGTTGTGTGGGTATGGTGGCCATGCACTGAAGGTAGCGGGCAAATGTATTTTGAATGTACACTACAAAAATGAAAAGAAAGACTTAGTTTTTTATGTGGTGGATGCAGAAGCTCCTACAACATTGGGTTTAAACGCTTGCACAGATTTAAACTTCGTTAAACTTGTGCTGCAGGTCGATAGGCCTAAGATGACGCCTAGTGCACAATCTATTATCGACGAATACAAGGATGTATTCACGGGGCTTGGTTGTACCCAAGAAGAATACAACATAAGCTTAAAGCCTGATGTTACTCCAGTTGTACACGCAGCTAGACGAGCACCAGTGGCCTTACGTGATAAGGTAAAAACAGAACTTGACCGTATGGAAGCGGCGGGTGTTATCACAAAAGTCAGTGAGCCTTCCTCGTGGGTAAATTCCATGACCGTTGTGAACAAGCCTAACGGACAACTTCGCATATGTCTTGATCCCAGAGACCTAAATGAAGCAATTAGGCGGGAACATTACACCATGCCGACATTGTCAGATGTCACAAGTACACTGTCAGGCAAAAGGGTGTACTCAGTACTCGACGCTAAATGGGGATACTGGCAGATTCCATTATCCTATGACTCATCGCTGTTGACAACGTTCAATACACCTTTCTCAAGGTACCGTTTCCTCAGAATGCCCTTTGGTATATGTTCCGCGCAAGAAGTTTTCCAGAAGCGCATGGAACGTGTGTTCCAGGGGATTCCGAATGTGCACGTTCTGGTTGATGATATTCTTATAGCAGAAACTGACGACGAGAGCCACAACAAAACGCTCCGAGCGGTACTGGCGAGAGCCAGACAAGAAAACATCAAACTCAACCCAGAGAAACTACAGTTACAGAAGCCGGAAGTGAAATTCTATGGAGAAATCATTTCAGCTGAGGGATTACGGCCAGATCCTTCGAAGGTGGAAGCGGTTAAGTCGATGTCTGCTCCGACAGACAAAAAGCAGTTATCGTGTTATCTGGGTATGTTCACTTACCTTGCCCAATACGCGCCTCATTTATCACAGAAAACGACAGTATTGCGCGAACTTGTGAAGAAAGAAGCCGATTGGTCCTGGACTCCAGAACACAACCGCATCTTTGAAGAAATCAAAGATATCATTACGAGTAAGCCCGGTCCAGTATTACAATACTATGATGTCAAGAAACCGGTGATCCTTGAAGTCGATGCCTCACAAAGTGGTCTCGGTGCAGTTCTTCTACAAGAAGGAAAACCAGTGGCATACGCGTCTAAGGCACTCACTCCAACACAGGAGAGATACGCTCAAATAGAGAAAGAGGCATTATCGGCAGCATTCGGATGCGAAAGGTTCCATCAATATTTGTATGGAAGGTCCTTCATTGTACATAGTGATCATAAGCCACTAGAATCGGTGATGAAGAAACCCCTTCATGCAGTCCCTCTCAGGCTACAACGGATTCGAATTCGTTTGCAGAGGTACGATTTCAAATTGGTATACAAATCTGGCAAGGAAATTCCGGTAGCGGATACGCTGTCGCGTAACTACTTACCAAATACCGAATGTGACGACATGGATATTGATTACCATGTAAATGGAATCATCAAGTCATTATCCGTTACCACCGAGCGACTGAAGCAAATTGCGGACGAAACAGCGAAAGACCCAACGTTAAAACCTGTGGTGCGTGCTGTGTGTGAAGGTTGGCCGGATACGCAACAAGATCTTCCAACAATGGCACGTGACTACTGGACGTTTCGCGATGAACTTTCACACGTCGATGGTGTCCTCTTCAAAGGAGAGAAGATAGTTATTCCATCATCAATCCGAACGGAAATGTTGGATCTACTACACACAGGTCACATGGGAATAGAAAAGTGTCGTGCCAGAGCTCGCGACATTATCTTCTGGCCGCGGATAAATGCGGATATTGAAACCATGGTCAGCAATTGTTCCGTTGTCAGTCTCATCGGAAAGCTAACCAGAAAGAGCCGTTGATCAGTCATTGCATTCCAGCTGAGTAGTCTATCAGCAAAATCCATCATCACCCACACTAAGTCCGTATTTGCACGGTACGGAATTCCAGAGGAAATTGTGGCTGACAATGGTCCCCAATTCGGTGCTAAGGAATACGCGAAGTTCGCGAAATCATGGGACATCACTTTAACATTAGTCTCACCCTACCATCCTCAAGCCAATGGGCTGGCAGAAAAGGCGGTTGATATTGCCAAGTCTCTACTCAAGAAATCAAAGGAGAGCGGACAGGACATTTATTTGTCATTACTAAATTACCGCAACACGCCAGTAGACGGTCTCGCGTCTCCAGCCCAACTATTAATGAGCCGACGACTACGAGACAGAATACCAGCTATTGCTAGACAGCTTCAACCCAAAATCATACAACGAAGCAGGTTCGTGTCGCATCGTCGATCGAAACAAAAATCACAGAAGAAATACTATGACCGCGGTGCGCGACCATTACCTCCACTACAGACAGGCAGCCCTGTGAGAATTCATCGCCAAGGTGTATGGAAACCTGCGACGGTGGTTCAAGTAACAGAGACACCTAGATCGTACATCGTGCGCACTCATGATGGTTCCAGTTATCGTCGGAATCGTCGACAACTACTTCAGACTAAGGAACAATTACAATCAAACCATCCCGAAACGAATGGGAATGATCAGCAATCTGCTACAACATGTGATTCAAGCATTCCAGTGAAATCCCCCAATCTTCCAGAACCGCCTGGTGTAGGTTCAGGTGTTAATTCTCATCCAGAAGGCGCGGTGGTTACACGATCAGGCAGAGTAGTAAAACCTAAGGTCACCCCTGATTTTGTGAAATATTGATGTGTGAAATCTCTGACACTAAGAATAATATTTTACACATTTGGCTAAATTCAGATGCTCAGTGGTGATCATGTTAATTGAGTGATTGTGTACACATAATCATTGTTTTCTAATTACGACTTTCCTCTTCAGTTAATTTCATCAGTGATTGTTAATACAAGCCATAACTATGAGAAAAATGAACACTGAAAACATTGAACGTTGACATCTGTATTCTGTCTGGACACTAAAACATCTCATTGTTATATGAAAAGGGGAGATGTAACAGTATGAGTAACTGTAGTCCGAGTTCGTTTCGCTCCCCAATACATGTTATGGAGATACCCATGTAGTTGTGGCGAGTCAGACGAGTGGAATGAAAAGTAAAGTTGTAAGTCGACACGCACTGTGTTGTTTATCAATTAATTACACCTCCTGGTGTTCGGTCAGATCTTGATACAGGTAGCGTGATTGGATGATAATTGTGTAGTTTCTTTTTTAATTTCTGGTTCTTTTCCAGGCGACATCAGACCTATCGGTTCCCAGACTCCTTGGAGATCGGATGGGAGGTGGTGGCGCGTAGCCCCGCGTAGCCCCATTTCGTGGCTGATATATAGACATATATATTTACTAAACACAGTTTACTAAAGTCTAAACACAGTTCTCTAATTTATAGTACGGTACACATTCTTTACCTTCGCGGTTCGTTTGTTTGTACACCGCGTTATCACGAGTATAAACCGTCACACAGTGGCCTAAGATCTACGCCATTCAATGTGTTTGTCTTATTCCCTTTGGTGTACTCCTTTTATTTATTCATCAGGGCTAGAACATAAATAGTACAGTATGGAGTGTGGCACCTTATATTTTCTGCCTCACGCTGTAGAATACGATAGCAGTGGTCTCTAATCCATGAGTTGATTTCGCTGAAAAATTCTGAATGTACATGCGTGTACACAGGCAGATCTGGGCTGGAAGTTTTGGGGAATAGGTGGACCACCCGTGGTCAGAATAGCTCGTGTGATGTGTCATATTTAATCAATTGTGGGAGAGAGTCCGACTGGACTGTTATGTAGTGGAAATGCAATCAATCTGCGCATGAGCAAACAGACTCGTGAAAAAAGGGCATTTGAATAGAAGTTTTGGGGCAGAATTGGACCATCCGCGGTCCGAATAGGGGGTATGGGTTGCATGTTGAATCATTCGTTGGTTATTGTCCCACTTGACTGGTGTGTAGTGGAAATGCCGTCAATCTGCCCATGCGCACTGGGAAAAGGGCATTTGAATGGACGTTTCGGGGGTAGAGATCCGTGGTCCGAATGGGGCGCGGGTGGTATCCTATTGAAGCTTTCATCGGGTAGAGTCAGCCTGTCGGTGATACGCGAATGCGGAGGTGCTGACTATGCCCCAGGCAATTGTGTCATTTTAGTAGTTGCTACAGTGGTAGGAAGGGAATGCAACGCGATGCATTCTTGCCGTGAGTGAAACGTTTTGCCTCAAACCTGGATTGAAGGCCAAATGTTGTCGCTCGCCGGCCCTGTGCAAATCAAACGGCGCTAGGTTGAGACCCCCGTCGCACAATCTAATTAAAATTAAATCCTATCTGCTCCCCATTTGGATACTGTCGCTTGTAGGATCTAACAGGCTTGCAGTAACTCGCGTGTTAACCAATCCCGAGAACGCTTCATAGTGCTTTGAAGGGAACATTGATGACAGAGAATTTTTGGTTGGCTCAGCCGAATTAGCCGGCTCGTTGGTGGGGTGTCTTTTCATGTTGCCGCGGTCCCGACATTGTGGCACCATAATACGGTGTAGATATATGGACTGATCTTTGGTGTAAACATTGGGGTAAATGGACTCAGTGAACCTATCTCCCTTCCCCGACTGCAAATGGAGTCCAGACGCGACCATGGTATGGGCGCTCAGAACACCAAATTCGATTGAAATACGTAAGATCCTATATAGCGACATGTACGATTGGGGAGCCTTGATAGGATATTAATTTATTAAGATTGCCCGTCGCGTCATATGCCAGTCTTCTTTGACATACAAATAGGAATAATTATTATTCAGAGGTCAAAATGGTGATAACAACCGATGTCAACGCGTGTCTCGCCAATGTAAGGTTGCCATATCTCCGATTAGTCAACATTGTGTAAGCGACGCAACCTATATGAATTCAGCCGCAAACGATGGTTTCGACTGCCCGGAAGGTCATTTCTGTATATTCTAGATATTTTGGCAATAAATACAATTATATGTTAAAAAGATTGGTGTTGGAATGCCCACCAAACGTCCAACTGCTCAATCACTGTTGGTATAACGCTAACATATGGTTAATACACTAGGGAGTTGCTAAGATTCTGTCTGTCTACATAGCACAGGCGATTCTGTGGAGTGACACGGAGCACGTCATGGGTCAAAAGTTGCGCGTTCGGAGGGAAAAGGGAAAACTAGCTTTCGTAATATTGAATTTTAGAATTAGAAATGAGGGGAAGGGATTTTTTATTATACTAATGAAGTGTGTGAGGCTGAGTGGGTATGTAGGCTGAAGATACCCTTTAAATTCTAGTTCCGCTAGAACTACCATAGTTACTACTAAATAGATACCTCGAAGATATGTCATTTTCTTTTGAGACTGGCTAACATTCGTGATCCATCATGCACAGTTTCATGGCTTATAGGTTATCTGATAGTAGATGCCTAAGTATATCAATAACTATTGGGGAAGTTTCATCATTTATAGTCTATCTCCCATCATTATCTCTTTTAAGAAAAATTAATGATACATACAAATTAATAAAAACAATAATAACGAAAAACTGTTATGTTTATTTTCGTAGATGGGAAATATAGCAGAATGCCTTGTACTGGCACTGATGATCATTTCGGGAGATTACTAAAATGTAACACATCCTCGCGAGCCAGTGCATAGGTCGATCTGTTAAGATCCCTCTGTGAAGATTTGTGGAGATGGATGTAACACCGCTTTATATGTTTAGTGACTTGTTATTATCTATCTCCACTTGATAGCAATCCACCTTGACCCAGTAAGAGATCATGATTTGTAATATTTGACATTCCGGCTATAACTATGACCCCAATTGATTAATGGTGCATTAGTAGTATATAAAACACCGATTCCTTATGATTGAGGGTGAGGTTGATGTCATTTGGCGTGATGTCACTATGACGTCAAGGATGACGTCACATCCGGTCACATGACATCCGGGGTCACTTCCGTCCTGTGACGTCATCTCCGGTTACGTGACGGCCCAGCAAGAGTTATCTGCCCCTACATAAGTCCCCAGTGACTTCTAATGTTAATCTCAGGGGAATGCAAGTATGAGATAGGGTGGTCATTTTTTTTCTTGTGGATTTTACTATGGGGCGTGGCACCTTGTTTTCTTTTCTGTCTCGGGCTGCAGAACACGACGGAAGGGGTCTCGAGGCCATGGGTTGACTTTCGCTGAAAAGTTCAGGCAGGTCTGGGGTGGACTTGTTAGGTCCATTCCGGCGCAGTTGGCAATGTTAGCCCCAATGGGAAACCCACTCATGGTCATTTGCGGTATGGCCCCTTGGGCTGAAGAACATGATGGGAGGGGTCTCGAGGCCATGCGCTGAGTTTGTTGGATGTTACCGTGCGCATGCGCAGTAGGCAGGCATATCGAGGTGGACGTTTTGGGGTCTAGGTGGACCCAAAATGGTCCGATTGGTTCGTGTGAGGTATCAGTTTGAAGCATTTGTGGGGTAGCGTCCAACTGGATGGGTGGGGGTGGGAATATCGTCTATCTGCGCATGCGCAGTAGACAAAGTGTATTTGAATGGACGTTTTGGGATCGAGACGGACCAATAGTGGTCCGTATGGGCCGTTTGAGGTGTCCTGGTGAAGCATTCGTGGAGCACCATCCGACTGGACTAATGTGTACTGGAAAAGGGCACTGGAATGGACGTTTTGTGTCTAGGTGGACCAATATTGGTCCGAATGGGTCGTGTGGGGGGTATCAGTTTGAAGGTCTCATGGGGTAGCGTCCAACTGGACTGGCGCGGAGTAACAATAGCGCAACGGTGCGCATGCGCAGGCAGGGAATCGTGGGAAAAGGGCGTTGAGACCGACGTTTTGGAGTCGAGGTGTGCCCATAGTGGGCGTACTTGGTCGGGGAGGGTATCCATGTGAAGAGCTCCTCCAGGACGATCAAGTCAAGGGTGAATGTATGTTTTCACAGAAAAAACGGACTGTACACCTGGTGAGTCATAGAAAATGGAATGTTGTTGTTGCTGTTGTTGAGATAGTGTAGTCTCTCAATTTTGGGGATGTAAAATTCAAGGGAAGTAATCAAGTAATAGAAATCCAGTATATTTGCCCCGTGACCTTTGTGGAGAGTTTTACAGTAACGCCTTAACGCCCGTCGTTACGCCTTAATGCCCTATTTTAGCGCCTCAACGCTTTTTCCTTAATGCCTAGCATGCCAGTGTTTGATCTTTTGCTATTATATAATACTAACGCATCGACAAGGTGTATGTATCAATCCCAGATGTTGTCATCGCTCTACAGCGGGACATTGTAGCTGGGAAAACCTCTGTTTGTAGGTCATCGGTCTATATGTCAGGGTCAATGTTTGGGGAATTTTCTGGGAAAAACCCTGTTTTATTTATAGATCGCTCCGGAGTAGTAGAGAAATGGGAGTTTCGGAGGTGCAAAAGAGCTTTTGAGGGAGATGAGGGTCTTGTTTCATCTAGCTACCTGGTGGAGTTAACTGTGTGTGCTTGTGAAGAGGAGGAGGAGAAGGAGGAGGAGGGAGTGAGTGAGTGAGTGAGTGAGTGAGTGAGTGACGCGTGCTCAACGCCCATGAGGCGTGCCCAACACCCGTCTTAACGCGTTGACGCACACACGAAGGTGATTCAGTAAATGAGTAAATGGGTGAGTGAGTGAGGCGTGCCCAACGCCCTTGAGGCGTGCACAACGCCCGTCTTAACGCGTTGATGCACTAATGATGGTGAGTGAGTGAGTGAGTGAGTGAGTGATTGAGCGAGTGAGTGAACGAGTGAGTGAGTGAGTGAAAGTGAGTGTGTGGGTGAGGGAGTGGCCAGATAAGGTCGTTTGTAAACCGTAAGTATCAGTCTGTGTCCACCCCTTGCATCTTAACGACATGATGTAGAGAGATGAGAGAACAACAATAACAAGGATGACAGGTCAATCATTTTATTATCAACTCCAGTACATCATACCCGCGATGGCGGAGCCGTGTTAGGTATGTTTACAATTCAAGTATGCTCTTGTCAAATCAGAAGCCGCCGTTTTAAAAAGTTCAATCTTCGGCCAGGGTCGCTTTTGGCATAAGCGTCGTCGGGCAGTCCAGGATACCGTTGAGGCAGCATGTCCTGAAACATTAAAGACTATATCACACTATACACAGGTATGCGTGGGTACTTCATGTCGTACACGTGTGTGACGACGTAAACTGTTCAGGCTATGGAAGGGATCCGAGCAAGTCGTATACGTGTCGTAGAGTGTCTGCTGAATGGAACGTAGACTTTGCTCGTCTTTAGGATACGCTTGCTTTTATGGACAGTAGCGCCAGACAACGCCTAGCTTAACGCTTCAGCGCCCTGGTGAAATAGCTCAGAAGCTGTGATTTTCTAGATATTCCATGGAATTGCCACTAACTCATCGAAATGCAGTGACGCCCGTCAACGTCCGTCGTTACGCCTTAACGCTCGTCTCAACGCCTTAACGCCCTATCTCAACGCCTTAACACCTTATCTTAACGCCTTAACGCCCTATCGTAACGCCTTGTCAACCATCCAATCACACGCACATATTTTGATCATTGGCCCCTGAACCTTGATGGCAGTGACGTCATCACTGGACATCGCCGGAAGTTACGTCATCTCGCGCATAAAAGCTCCGAGCTCTTCGAGCTTGGAAGTGACGTCGTTGCACGCATGCGCGCGCACCTGTTGTGCACCCGCACCCTGGTGTACCCTGTGCCTTGAGCTTCTGAGCTATTTCACCAGGGCGTTGAAGCGTTAAGCTAGATACTGTCCATAAAAGCAAGCGTATTCTAAAGACGAACAAAGTCTACGTTCCATTCAGCAGACACTCTACCACGACTTGCTCGGAACTCTTCCATCGCCTAGACAGTTTACGTCGTCACACGCCACGAAGTACCCACGCATACATGTGTAGAGTGTGATATCGTCTTTAATGTTTCGGGACATGCTGCCTCAACGGTATCCTGGACTGCCCGACGACGCTTAGGCCAAAAGTTACCCTGGCCTAAGATTGAACTTACTCAAACGGCGGCTTCTGATTGGACAAGAGCATACTTGAATTGCAAAACATACCCAACGCGGCTTCCCCATCGTGGATATGATGTACTGGAGGGGAAAATAAAATGATTGACCTGTCATCCTTGTTGTCGTTGTTGTTCTCTCATCATGTCTACATCATGGCGTTAAGACGCATGGGGTGGACACAGACTGAGGCTAATGGTTTACAAACGACCTTATATGACCACTCCCTCACTCACTTTCACACACTCTCGCACTCACCATCGTTAGTGCATCAACGCTTCATGGCGGGCGCTAGGCACGCCTCACTGACTGACTGACTGACTGACTCACTGACTCACTGACTCACTCACTCACTCACCATCGTTAGTGCGTCAACGCGTTAAGACGTTGGGCACGCCTCATGGGCGCTGAGCACACACACACTCACTCCTACCCCTCCTCCTCCTCCTCCTCACACGTACACACAGGTAACTCTACCGGGTTGCCGGATGAAACAAGACCTTCATCTCCCCAAAAACTCCTTTGCACCTCCGAAACTCCCTTTTCGTTACTACTCCCGAGTGAAATATAAATAGAACAGGGGTTTTCCTAGAAAATTCCCGAAAAATTGACCCGGACATATAGAGCGATGACTTACAAAACAGATTTTCCCAAGCTAAACACCCCGTACAATGTCCCGATATAGAGCAATGACAACATCGAAGACCACCATGCTTTATTCTTTGGTGTGAATCGATTGATACGTACACCTTGTCGAGGCGTTAGTATTATATAATAGCATGGTACAATCTCGCGCAAAAGATAAAACACTGGAATGCTAGGCGTTGAGATAAGGCGTTAAGGTGCTAAGATAGGGCTTTAAGGCGTTAAGATAGAGCGTTGAGGCGCTAAGATAGGGCATTAAGGTGTAACGACGGGCGATAAGGCGTTACTGTAAAACTCTCCGCAAAGGTCACAGGGCAAATATACTGGGTTTCTGTTTTCTCTACTACTGAGGGGCAACTGGATTACTTCCCTTGACTTTTACTTCTCCAAATTGAGAGGCTACCCTGTCTCAACAACAACATCCCCATTTCTATGACTCGCCAAGTGTAAAGTTCGTTTTTTTCTGTGAAAACATGCACTCACCCTTGACTTGATCGTCCTGGAGGAGCTCTTCACATGGGTACCGACACCGACCCAGTACGCCCACTATGGGCCCACATCGAACCCAAAACGTCCATTTCAATACTCTTTTCCCACCATTCCCTGCCTGCGCATACGCACCATTGCGCTACTTTTGCTCCACACCAGTCCAGTTGGAGGCTACCCTACGAGAGCTTCAAATTCATACCCACATGGCCCATTTGGACCAATGTGGGTCCACCTCGACCCCAAAACGTCTATTTCAGTGACTTTTCCCCACAATTCCCTGTCTGCGCATGCGCAGAATGTTGAAAACGGACGACACATTAGTCCAGTCGGATGGTCCTCCACGAATGCTTCGCGATGACACCTCGCACGGCCCAATCGGACGACTATTGGCCTGTCTCGACCCCAAAACGTTCATTCAAGTATCCTTTTTCTACTGCGCATGCGCAGATAGACAATATTCTCACCTCACACCCATCCAATTGAACGCTCCCCACGAATTCTTTAAACTGATACCTCGCACGATCCAATCGGACCATTATGGGTCCACCTAGACCTCAAAACGTCCACCTCTACTGCGCATGCCACACCTCATAGTGAAATCCACAAGTCAAAAAAAAAATGACCACCCCTATCTCATACATGCATTCCCCTGAGATTAACATCAGAAGTCACTGGGGCCTTATATAGGGGCAGATAACTCTTGCTGGGCCGTCACGTGACCGGAAACGACGTCAGATGAAGTGACTCGGAAATGACCTGGATATCATGTGACCGGATGTGACGTCATCCGTAACGTCATAGTAACGTCACGCCACATGACGTCATCACTCTCACCTTCAATCATAATGAATGGGCGTTTTGTATACTACTTGCATACATAGAGTTTCTGACTACCGCTGATTCATGTCCCAGTTGTTTCACCTGATCTCAGCCTGAGTAGCTTCGGGTAGTACTTGTCACAGCTCTGTCATGCTTAATTTATGGAGATGTGCACGATTTGTCGTTCTTTGTGAGAAATGTGTCTATTAGGGGGAGGGGTGGGAGTATGAACTACCAAAATGTGGCAAGGCTTTAGCAGGTTAGGACCAACCGTCACAGTTCGGTATAACAGTACCGGTATCTGATATTACCTCGATCGAATGCACTTTTAATGATAAATTGATAGCAGGAATATGATACTAGTATCTATTCGCATCTCTGAAACAGACAGTGACGAGTTTACATTCAGGGTTTTGCATAAATTAATTTATGTAAAAAAAAAAAAACTCAAATGCGCCAGTTTGATACTTTCCTGGTGTATTTCCTTGCTATCAATAATTTATCAGTAACATGAAAAGATGCGTCAAGTAATAAAACTTCATTTCAGGATCGGAATTTTAGAAAGTTCGATAATTTAAAAATCTCACAGAAAACACGATTTTGTGAATAACATTTACAAAACAATTTTGCCCCTGATGAAATTCTTAAACGCATAGTTTGGTCAGTAGGTGCAAGCATTCCATGTGAGAAAATGAAAATAGAATTTTTGCCAGAATTCACGAGTAGTCACTGAAATTGAAATTTCAGGAAATGTTTTGCATATTATAGAATTCTATCTATCTGAAGATTTGAAGCGACATTATACGGATACTTTTTCGTCTGAAAACCTCCAAAAATAAGCTTTTTAATTTTCGCTAGAATTACGGTTTTCATGAGATAGTGTGTTTTGTGTTTGTGTGTGTGGGGGGGGGGGGGGCGGTGGAGAGGCATACTAGGCTACATGTTGGGAAACAATTTTTTCCCGTTTAGAGATGGGCTAGGTGTCTTTACTGACCTGTGGTGTTTTCCTTGAAATGACTCCGCCCTTCGTTTTATTTGGATGCGTCCTATGGGGTCCCCGGGTATTGACCTGGGTGTTATGTACAGACCAGGTCATGACAAGAACACGTCATGAATATGATTTGTGATTTCACTGCAGCTAATTCCAGTCTTAAGTATGCGGTAGCTGTCATGATTCATTACAGGGATTTCGTAATAGTTTATCGTTTTTGGCTGATGTGATGTTTACAAACATGCCATGTTGCTCTGGCAAGTGTGAAACTGAACAGTTTTGTTGTGTCTGAAATTACAAACTTGCAAGATAATTTCAACTGTCATGCTGATCTCTGGGTTCAAACAGCCACTCAGCCAATGAGAATCATAGAAACATACCAAATGAAATGAACGCATGTTATTAAAACTTCAGATTGGAGGTGCAAAGGTATCTACATTCTCGCTAAAACCAGGGGTATCTCTATCCTAGATATAGCCCCTGGTACGCTTGGGCAATGTATCGTGTTCAACCTAAAGCAACATCCTGGATATATTGACCAATCAGATCAAAGCGACCGTGACAAGAGATGCGAAAGCACCATAGCTTGTGGGATATACACGGTGACAGACACACACGCACATTTTCAACAATCATGAACATTAATAAATATAAAGGAAACCTACTTTAAAACGAAATTTATTTGAAGAAAAAATAAACTCATTTATCTACCATCAAACATCCAACAAGCCAGGCAAATGCAGGGAACACCGAAACTTTAAAGGCGGTCCGCGATGTCAGTGTATCCGACCTCACCTTCTCACTGAAGGACTTGAATTGGGTGAAATAACGCACGGATTTATATAAAATAGAGTAGCCTGTTTGCTACGCGACGTAAATTTCAACTTATTGAATTCCAGCCAATATTTATTAATGGAAATTCTACCGATGAAGTTTTATGCGTCTGTCTGAATTGTACAACTACGTGCCTCGTGCATGTCGATGCGACAGAACGGGGTTGGGAGGGGGGAGTGGGGAGCGAGAGGGTGGAGGACGGAGATGCTTTATATTGAAATTGCTGAAAACGCGCAATTTTCCTGATACTGGTTAAAATGTACTAAGTGACGTCACTTCCCCTCAAAACTCACTCGATGTTCGTGGAGAATATCCCACAATAAACGGACTGTGGTTCTTGGACTGGATAATGTTTGAAGAAATTATTCGGAAAATATTTCACGAGAAAATATGTGCCAAATTAATCCCGGAAAATTTATAACACAGGCGAACCCGTCGTTAATGGAAGTGGTATAATCCAGACTGGCTGCCGAAACGGATGTTTTTATCGGAGACCAACGAAAGTGAAAACCGTAAAAATAGACAGAGCTGTTTATCAATGTTAACCATGTGTGTGGTATACTGGGAGACTCCGATGTATGTGCCATTTATCAGATGCTTACGCCTCTTGTATCTCAGAAAGTGGTCGAATTATACTCCTAGTCTCCTTCAACTTCAGCTCCCGAGACAAGTTGTTGAAATAGGCGACTAGGCCTAACTGTACAACCGTGGGGCGTGAACAAGGAATGGGACCGCACCCATGATATTCCCGGGTATGAAAAGGAATAGGACCCAAACGTCGTAATATGAATGAGATATCGTTGAAAGCGATGTCAAATCATACTCACACTTATTGGGATGCACGCCCGAAGACGATGCAGTAATACATGTATGCTGATTTCAATAGAGAACAACATGTCTACGGGGAAATATTCTCAGCATTGCATCGAGCATATGTTTCATAATGTTATTAACATTCAGTAAACATCAGGATGGACATACATGTATACAATTGTTTTACTTACCGCTCGGGAATCACAAACACGTCATACAGCTTTTGAAAAACTAAAACCGCTCAATTCATTTTCCGGTATATAGCGTGAGTCCGCATATGAGATCGCATCTATACACTGTTTTATTAAGAGCTGACTTTTGTTAATTATGTGGATATATACGACGTATACCTTCGGGTCATATGTATAGATGAAGTGATGGAAGCAGATAACCTATATAACACATGTAAACAGTATAAGGGTCAACCTTGACTCGTGATTACCCCACGAGTTCCGAAATATGATATGTCTATCATATATATAAAATAATGAGGTCTGTCAGTGACAATATTTTGATTGACTTAATTGACATTGACATGACATCAGTAGTATATAAAATACGGTTAAAGCCATATTTTGCCGGGGAGGTAACTCTTGCATCCGCCAGGGGGCGCTGTTGTGGCGATGAATACGAGCTTGGTATGTATGAGGGTCTGGTTGAATGGGGCGTGACCTGTGAACATGATAGGACATGTACTGACCTGTCTGTGGGGTTTTTCCACAATGTCGGTGACGTCCGTGTCTCTTCGGGCCGAGTGAGGCTCTCTTCAGTCATGTCATGGGTGTTTTTACAGAATAAATAAATAATAAACAAATAAACAAATAAATAAATAAACAAATAATAAATAAATAAATAAATAAATAAAAAGCGGAACACGCACTCGTACACTATACAATATACGGGGAAATGCCTGTATGGGTATATCCCCATATAGGCTCATGCTGGCTATATGGGGGGAGGGGTGGTCAAGTTTTTTCGTGGGCTTTACTATGGGTTGTGGGGTCTCGATTTTCTCGTCTCGCCAAGACAAACACGATAAATAAATAAATGAATTAATAAATTAATAAATTAATTAATTAATTTTCGCCAAGAAAAACACAATGGGCAGGGTCCCGGAGCGAAACGGTGAAATTTTTGGAAAAGTACCGGGTAGGTCTGTATATAGGCTCATATAGTCCATACTGGCTATATGGGGGGAGGGGTGGTCATTTTTTTTTTGTGGGCTTTACTATGGGTTGTGGGGTCTCGTTTTTCTCGTCTCGTCATTTAGAACACAATGGGAAGGGTTTCGAAGCGAAACGGTGACATTTTTGGGAAAAGTCACCGGTATATAGCCCCATATAGTGCCATACTGGCTATATGGGGGGAGGGGTGGTCAAATTTTTTTCGTGGGCTTTACTATGGCTTGTGGGGTCTCGTTTTTCTCGTCTCGCCAAGAAAATGACAATGGGAAGGGTCCCGGAGCGAATCGGTGAAATTTTGGGAAAAAGTCACCGAAGTCTGTATATTAGGCATTTTACACTAAAATTTTCTTTTTGTGCTACACATATAAATGATCGCTTATCTGAAAGCCAGTTCCTGTAGAATGACAAACAACTTTACAGAATTAAAATCCGTCGAGTATTTCTTGTCATATAGCATTTTAAAGTGACGGAAATACAACAAGCAGCCAGAGGATGCTAGGTCCCCCGCCGAAATGGCAGCAATATTTTTTAGCATTGTTGGTCTCAGGGGATATACATGAGGGAGGCAACTGCTGCTTCATAGGCGTTGGATATGGAAGGGTCTTTCTGCCTTCCCAAGTTTTAAGATCAACTCAGAACGATTGACTGAAAGTTGATTGCTTCTGTGATATAGTTTCCATGCAGTGAAGCACCGAGAAGCATCCCCAAGTGACATCTCAAGGCATTATCTGCAAACCAAATTTGACGAGAAGCTGAAGGCATCAACCTGTTGCCCGGAAACCAAATTTTAAATTTGCCACCAGTTGTCGCCACCTGTAGGTGCAAGTGAGCGAAATGCAATCCCAAGCATCATCTCATGGCATGGTAGCCTACATGTATTAGCCTATAGTATCTTCTACAGGGGCCAATGATCGGCTGATGCAGCAACAACAGCATTTTCCCAGTTAGACGGCAGATTTTGAAATCAAAAACGAGGCCGCGCTATGTCATCAGTCAACTGAGACAGTCGCGTGGTTGTGTATGAAGATTGGGGTGGGTCTTATCTAATAGTGATCCAATGAAAATGCTCGTATTAGTTTAAAATGGCGGGGTCGAATGACCAATCACTGAACGGGAGACAGCTGGAACAGTACGTTGACACTGTCTGTTAATACAGGGGGCGTCGGAAGCAAATTCAAAGTGGTACGGCCACTATCATTGCACTTTAGGTGAGGATCCAGGGGCCGCCCAGGCCCCAGATGCTCCTGGGGTCTAGATCGCCGAAGAGCGTTCTGAGCGATTTCTGGCGTCAATCAAAATCACTCTGCATTGAAGTGTATCTTTAGTTCTTTCCTAACCCTTTTACCATGAAAACGCAATCGATGGTTTTCTGCGATGCTGAATTACATAAAATTGTGTATAGTATAGTACTTTATCCTAGGCACATCGTGTAGAAGTAACCGAGATGATGCATCGATAATGTATACCAAATTTTACATTGAGCATTTGAACAGTGTCAGAGATAGAGATCATTAATGATTTTACATAAATTAAAGATGGTTGCCCATCCTTCCCGTCACTCAGAGGAACTAATTTGGTTATTCATTAATGCAAGTCTTCATACATCGATGCTGTAAATCAAGTCTCGTATAGAACATTTGAATGGTATCAGAGATAAACATCATTAAAGATTTTGAATAAATTAAAGATGGCCGCCAAGATTTCCGCCCAATTAGAGAAACCAGATCTGTCATTCATCGTAAGTCTCTTGATGCATCAATGATGTATACCAAATTTTACACTGAGCACTCCAACGGAATCAGATATAGAGATCATTAATGATTTTGCCTAAATTAAAGATGGCCACCAAGGTTTTCAGTCAATCAGGTCCCGATTCAAAGTGTCTGGATGTATCAATGATATATACCAGCCTTCATATAAAACAATTGAATGGTAACCGAGATATGTAGGCTATCATTATCGATTTCGCATGAATTAAAGATGGCCTCCAGGGTTCCCAGCTAATCAGAAAAGCCTGTTTGGTAATTCGTTGAAAGTTGCTTGATGTATCGATGATGTATATCAAATTTCGTATTGAACAGTTGAATGGTTTCCGAGATATGGATCATTATCCATTTTGCATGAAATTAAAGATGGCTGCTATTAAAGTTCCCACCCAATCAGGTCCCAATTCTATAGGCTTCTGGTCCTTGACTTGGTAAATAAGCATACCAAATTTGGAATTCATCAGCGGAACAGTTTTCCGGCTATCTCGCTCACGAATGGACGTACGGACAGACGGACGTACAAGATGATGACAATACCCCGTGGCCAAAATTGGCCGAGGGGTAAAAACATGGGTCTGTGCCTGATAAATTTTAAGCCTTTTGGGGTTGCAACTCATTCATAGAAAGCTCCCTGTACATGAACAACTGCACTGACAACTGCATGCCATCATCTGTCAGTCTGAAGACCAGCAAGGTTGAATTCAGTTCAATTCAGGAAATTGATCATATGCACAGTGTGCACCCAAACATTAGGAACACAGTTGTAATTAATATAGTAATATACATGTGTGGACACAAATGATTCGTGCAGAAGCTTCAGGGTAAATCATATGATGTGCAATACAATTATTTGTTAGCAAAATTGAAGGAAATGTTGTCCTTCGTTTAAGATGACACGAAAGTCAAAAATCAGGGATTCAGTAATGTGGGGATTTCCCCGCCAGTTATTTCACATTATACTTCTGAAATAAAATATGGTTCATGCAAAAGCTTTAGGGTAAATCATATGATGTGGAATAGAATGATTTCATATAGCAAAATTGAAGGCCCATTTTGACTGGAACGGACAAGAAGAAGGGAAACTCAGTGATGCCACCTTCAGGCAGATGTTGCTGAAATGCAATACGGACTGGCGTCCTGTTGCAAGGAATGCGTATTCCGAATTTCGGAATAATCCAACACAGCATTAGGAAGTTATCGCTTCGAACAGATGTACACGGAAAAAAAATCTATTTTGACCCAGTGGCGCCACCTTCAGGCCGATGTTGCTGCAATGCAATACGGACTGGCCTCTTGTCGCAAGGAATGCGAATGCTGAATTTCGGAAGAATCCAACAAAGCGTTAGGAAGTTATCGCTTCGAACAGACATGCACGGACGTACACGAACATCCACGGACACAAAGAAGTAAGAACCAGTGGCGCCACCTTCAGGCAGATGTTGCTGAGATGTAATACAGACTGGCATCTTGTCGCAAGGTAAACATATTCCGAATTTCGGAAGAATCCAACAAAGCATTAGGAAGTTATCACTTCGAACAGACGTACACGGACATTCACGGATACGAAGAAGCAAGAACTAGTGGCGCCACCTTCAAGCAGATGTTGCTGAAATGCAATACGGACTGGTGTCTTGTCGCAAGGAATACGTATGCCGAATTTCGGAAGAATCCAACTAAGCGTTAGGAAGTTATCGCTTCGAACAGACATGCACGGACGTACACGGACATCCACATACGCAAAGAAGCAAGAACTAGTGGCGCCACCTTCAGGCAGATGTTGCTGAAATGCAATACGGACTGGCGTCTTGCCGCAAGGAATGCATATTCCGAATTTCGAAAGAATCCAACAAAGCGTTAGGAAGTTATCGCTTCGAACAGACATGGACGGACATCCACGGACACAAAGAAGCAAGAACCATTTTAAAGTCCCCGGCCGCGTTGCGGCGGGGGACAAAAAAGGGGGGACAACCGCTTATAATGGGAGCATAGGGAAAAGCCAAATTTGCATGGCACAAATGTATTTAAACTTTGAAACATTGTATGTCGTTAAATATTTATTCAATTTTCATAATTTTTTCCACGAATATTCTTAACCAGTTACAGTTTCAATATTTATTTTCAAAGTTCCAACTGGTTGTATATTACCCAGCTCATTTGCATATCATTTGCATATATGTATCATTTTTTCTCTCAAAAAGCAGTTTTTTCACCTTTTTCATGTGGTAAATTGAGCTACATGCTATAAAATAGGCGTTAAAGTACTTATTTTTCAGTAATAGTGTAGAGTTAACATATATACCTATCCTTCCATTAGCAGCTGTCAATTAATTTACATAAATTTGCATAAATTAGCAAAAAAATTGTCGATTATTATGGGCACATTCGTTCTAATAAGCTTCTCTTTGGAGAAATTTCAAGCATTATTCTTCAGTATCCAGACAACAAAACACACAGGAATTCGTAGACATCTACCCTGCATGCAAAGTATTATAATGATGCAAAGAATTATTTGTAATAATGGGGTCTTCCCACATTATACTTGGACAATGCTGTCGGCGACAAAGTACAGCACCTGGATCACCCTATGTGCGGGTTGTTCTCGTGAGCTCTCCCAATGTTTATAACTTGAATCAGGGTTTTCAACTGATTGATAACTGGTGTAAATATTATAATATCATGGATAAAATATTCCTACTATTCCAAGAAAAGGCGAACAAGCTTACATTTATGATAGGCCTATACAGTTTTGGCAACTTCAGACCGAAAATATACCAGTTATCATGAATTATAAATATATTCTGGGTAAAAGACATGGGAAAGTGCTCGGATAGACGAAGCTCAGTTAAGCGGCCAGCCATGTCTGTGTACCGCCGTCTGTCATCGAGGCTAGAGAGCATTGTCCAGGAATTAATTTGAGTGATAGTGGTAATTGCCCATTTTAATTAATAATAATTACACAAATGAGAGGTTTTTCGTGTTACATACGGTTAGGGGGATGCTATATTGGCTGTGTTCTTTTCTTTGTAATTGGTGGTACCGGTATGCTTAGTATTCAGTCCAAGTTTAACATATAGTGTAAGTGTCTCTAAGAAACATTGTTGAAAGATTCACTTACAGTATACGTTCACTCAGAGACATATGTACCATGGTATGTCTGTCTGGCATCGGAGAAGCTGCATATGCAAAGTTTGCAAAGGCAACAACAGTGAATAGTTAATATTGTTAGAATAAAAGATGTAAACAGTACCTTGCAATAACATGAACAATCAACCTAATAAATGATTACAAGTTTGAAATATGAAAATTTAATGTAAAAAGCCTACTTTACTGTTACTTTACACACTACACTTTTCTGAAGAAAAAAAGATGGGTTATAATTGGGGCAAAAAGCTTTTCAGGTAGGCCTCATGTACGTCCGTACAGATACATTGAAGATTTTAATGGATATACATGTATAGTTGTAATGATCCGTGATGTAACACATATTTGTTCCGTCTATTAATTACGGTATGTCAATAAAACATGTAGATGCATAAATCTAATTGCTTGGACTCATTTTGTCAAATTTGACATCTGAAAAATCACCACAAAATTGCACTTCATCATGTTCATGGTAGCCTGTCGTTATGTTAGAAAAGAATCTGAAAATCTTTATAATATGGCATGTGAAATAAAGTTGCCGAAATTGTCATGGCGAAATGTGGCATGCCAACATGTAAAGTGTTGTTGTGTCTTGACACGATGAAGAGTTAGTGTATGGGTATTTCATGTATTCCGACCTGGTTTTCAGATACCTTCCCCATTCCGAAAACGAAACAAACATTGATATAATACCTTACCATTGTTGTAAGATAATTTATGGGAATGTGTACACGATCTCGCTGCAACTGGTTTAAAATAATTCATTTTTTTGAAACGCATCTTGCGATTATGATTTGTTGGAATTCATTGTGGACATCCGATATATGAATGTCAGATATAAAAATATATATGTACGTGTACAGGCAATCTGATTAAAACTCAGACTTGATAACCGCTCCTCCATCGGACATGTCGCTAATTGAGACCTGGGACAGTCTGTATCTTAAATCTGTCACGCATGTCAGACTAATCACAGTCCACCTTCAACGGGCGAATAGGTGCCTATCCGAGCAAAGGATAATCTTCGGTGATTGCTCATGGAGAGTAAGAACTTCGTCAGCCGCCTGGGTTGGATTTTTCTGCGCCTCGTTCACTACAGAAATAATCGGAAAATCACAATAGGAAGGGTTTCGAAGCGAAACGGTGAACTTTTTTGAAAAGTACCGGGTAGGTCTGTATATAGGCTTATATAGTCCATACTGGCTATATGGGGGGAGGGGTGGTCAATTTTTTTGTGGGCTTTACTATGGGTTGTGGGGTCTCGTTTTTCTCGTCTCGCCATTTAGAACACGATGGGAAGGGTCCCGGAGCGAAGCGGTGAAATTTTTGGAAAAAGTCACCGAGGTCTGTATATAGGCCTATAGGCTGGCTATGGGGGGTATGGGTCCATCCTGGGAAATTCACACGCGTTCATTGTGATATGGGTTGTTTGGATTTGTTTTTCGCGTCTCGTCATTTAGAACACGATGGGAAGGGTCCCGGAGCGAAACGGTGAAATTTTTGGAAAAAGTTCACCGAGGCCTGGGTAGGCCCATAGGCCTATACTGCATGGCTATGGGGGTATAGGCCCATACGGGGTGGACGTTTTGGGGTCTAGGTGAGCCCCTAATGATCCTATGATGTCGTATGAGGTTTTATTTTGAAGCTCTCGTGGAGGAGCATCCCACTGGACTAATGGTTCGTCCGCATCAGCAGTCTGGCCGTAGTATAGAAAGCAGGCATTTTGGGGGGTATGTGGGTGTGTGTTTGGGATAGAGATGGACCGCTATGGGTCCGAATGGGTCGTGGAAGGTGTCAAAGTGAAGCTTGTGTGGGGTAGAGTCAGAATGGCGTGTTTTTAAATGCAAGTCGCATCAATCTGCGCATGCGCAGTTGGTTGTAGTAAGTAAAGTGGCCATTTTGGGGGTGCGTGGAGGTGTGTTTGGGGTAGAGAGGGACCATCCTTGGTCCGAATGCGTCCTGGGAGGTGTCATTTTGTAGCTCTCGGGGTGTACATCTCCATTTTAGGGATGTTCGCTTCATCTGTGACGTCATCGGTGACGTCATCAGTACGAGTAGTAGCGAAAGTGGGCGTTTTAGGGAAGTGCAGGAAGGTATTTTGGATAGAGAGGGACCATCTTGGTCCGATTGTGTGGTGGGAGAGGTCATTTTGTAGCTCTCGGGGTGTAGACCCCGATTTGAGGGATGTTCGCGTCATCGGTGACGTCATCAGTACGAGTAGTAGCGAAAGTGGGCAATTTAGGGAAGTGCAGGAAGGTATTTTGGGTAGAGAGGAACCATCCTTGGTCCGATTGTGTCGTGGGAGGTATCATTTTGTAGCTCTCGGGGTGTAGACCCCGATTTGAGGGATGTTCTCGTCATCTGTGACGTCATCGGTCACGTCATCAGTACGAGTAGTAGCGAAAGTGGGCATTTTAGGGAAGTGCAGGAAGGTATTTTGGGTAGAGAGGGACCATCCTTGGTCCGATTGTGTCGTGGGAGGTGTCATTTTGTAGCTCTCGGGGTGTAGACCCCGATTTGAGGGATGTTCGCGTCATCTGTGACGTCATCGGTGACGTCATCAGTAGGAGTAATAGCGAAAGTGGACAATTTGTGGCAGTGAAGGAAGGTATTTGGGGTAGAGAGAGACCATCCTTGGTCCGAATGCGTCCTGGGAGTTGTCATTTTGTAGCTCTCGGGGTGTACATCCCGATTTGAGGGATGTTCGCGTCATCTGTGACGTCATCGGTGACGTCATCAGTAGGAGTAGTAGCGAAAGTGGACATCTTGGGGCAGTGAAGGAAGGTATTTGGGGTAGAGAGGGACCATCGTTGGTCCGAATGCGTCGTGGGAGATGTCATTTGGTAGCTCTCATGGTATAGACCCCGATTTGAGGGATGTCCGCGTCATCTGTGACGTCATCGGTGACGTCATCAGTACGAGTTGTAGCGAAAGCGGGCATTTTGGGGCAGTGAAGGATGGATTAGTAGTATAAAAGTGCATTTCGAGCCCTATTGACCTTGCGGTGCAATGCGCAATGTGTGTATGTGTGTGTGTGTAAGGGTGCATACACACACACACAGACGCATACACACACTTGCATACACACACACACACACGCATACACCCACGCATGCGCACTTGCATACACACACACACTCACACACACACAGATGCATACACACAGACGCACACATGCACACACATACACAATTTGACTGACTATTCACATGCAGGACATGAGAGCTTCTGGACCTGGGCCTGTTAGAAGTCCGGGATGGTGGAACATTCGTGAACATCTTCCGGTTCCGGTCACGTGACAGTAAACATGGAAAAACCCGGATGTAAGATGAAGACCCGGATGTAAAACCACAGTACCCGGATGGAAGAACCCACTGCCCACACATACACACACACACGCGCGCGCGCGGAATGCGGCTCAGTCGTACACCAGTACATCTCGGACCTCGACTTGGGGTAGTTGAACTGAGTGTGCTAAAAATAGATCAATGGCTAGCTTGCTATAAAAGGGAAACGGCCTGGTCGTTTCATCAGACACTCTGTCAACCACCAAGATGTTCACTTGTATTACGTGCTCGAAATCGTTCACTCGCCGGCACGACTTGCGCCGCCATGAGGCTACCAAGCACCATGGAACCGCCCGGTATAGCTGTACGATATGTACACTGTCGTTTCAGCGCTCAGATCATTTACAGCGCCATGAACGTTCAATTCACGGGCCACCCAAGCGTCCATGCGAAGAATGTGGTCAACTTTTCTGTCCTAGGGGAGACGAATGTCACTGGTGATTCGAACACGGAGAGCCCGCCTATACCTACAGTTCAGAAGAGCCTGGATATCCAGCCGGTCCCCAGCATTACTGTTCCCAATCATACGCCTGACAACAACGAACATTTTCTGGAAGATGCGGTGGATGTTCCCAGCGATCTCTTACAGGACGCCCATCCAGTGAGTGACATCTATCGGCGCCATTGGCCCATGATACGGCACTGTTTCCACCGTCATCGCCCTATTCAAGATATCTAGAATTTCCGACTGACCAACCTCGCCCGTCTACGCAGCTACGTGGAATCCATCTTCAATGACCAAGCTACGTCCTTCAAATTAAATCTGGCGTTTGGTTATGTACTGCAGCATAAGGAGACAGGCCAAGTCCGATACTTTTACCCGAGCAGTAACATCCGGGTATTTGACTAACCATTTACCATCATTAACCGGGCGTCGCTACAGCCCGTGCTGGACCAAGTGGACCAATTGGATGTCTTGGAATGGGCCTATGAACAGCGCCCCAACTTGCAATGGGTCGTAGAGAGGGTGACCAATGTTACGTTCTTCGTGACCAAATGACGGAATCTTCCCATCGGGTGAATGTGTTCATCCATGCACTGATAAATACTCAGAATGCGCAAACAACTATTTGAGGATATGTTGCCACAACGGTATCCTGGCCTCCCTGGCGACGATTAGAACAAACGGTTCAGAGCGAACATGGCCGAAGATGAAACTTTCTGAAATGGTGACTTCTGATTGGACAAGAACAGCCGATAATACATCAAACGGACAGGAACGAATATGACAAATGCAAATACCTTCCTTCACTGCCCCAAAATGTCCACTTTCGCTACTACTCCTACTGATGACGTCACCGATGACGTCACAGATGACGCGAACATCCCTCAAATCGGGGTCTACACCCCGAAAGCTACAAAATGACCTCTCCCACCACACAATCGGACCGAGGATGGCCCCTCTCTACCCAAAATACCTTCCTGCACTTCCCTAAAATGCCCACTTTCGCTACTACTCGTACTGATGACATCACCGATGACGTCACAGATGAAGCGAACATCCCTAAAATGGAGATGTACACCCCGAGAGCTACAAAATGACACCTCCCAGGACGCATTCGGACCAAGGATGGTCCCTCTCTACCTCAAACACACCTCCACGCACCCCCAAAATGGCCACTTTACTTACTACAACCAACTGCGCATGCGCAGATTGACGCGACTTGCATTTAAAAACACGCCATTCTGACTCTACCCCACACAAGCTTCACTTTGACACCTTCCACGACCCATTCGGACCCATAGCGGCCCATCTCTATCCCAAACACACACCCACATACCCCCCAAAATGTCTGCTTTCTATATTACGGCCAGACTGCGCATGCGCAGACTATTGAAAACGGACGAACCATTAGTCCAGTGGGATGCTCCTCCACGAGAGCTTCAAAATAAGACATCATACGACACCATAGGATCATTAGGGGCTCACCTAGACCCCAAAACGTCCACCCCGTATGGGCCTATACCCCATAGCCATGCAGTATAGGCCCTATGGGCCTACCCAGGCCTCGGTGAACTTTTTCCAAAAATTTCACCGGTTCGCTCCGGGACCCTTCCCATCGTGTTCTAAATGACGAGACGTGAAAAAGAAATCCAAACAACCCATAGTAAAACCCACAAAAAATTTGACTACCCCTCCCCATATATAGCCAGTATGGACTATATGAGCCTATATATAGACCTACCCGGTACTTTTCCAAAAGTTTCACCGTTTCGCTTCGAAACCCTTCCCATTGTGATTTTCTTGGCGAGACGAGAAAAACGAGACCCCACAACCCATAGTAAAGCCCACAAAAAAAAATTGACCACCCTTCCCCCCATATAGCCAGTATGGGGCTATATGCTATATACAGACCTCGGTGACTTTTTCCCAAAATATCACCGATTCGCTCCGGGACCCTTCCCATTGTCATTTTCTTGGCGAGAGGAGAAAAACGAGACCCGACAAGCCATAGTAAAGCCCACGAATTTTTTTTTACCACCCCTACCCCCATATAGCCAGTATGGCACTATATGGGCTATATACCGGTTATTTTTTCCAAAAATTTCACCGTTTCGCTTCGAAACCCTTCCCATTGTGTTCTAAATGACGAGACGAGAAAAACGAGACCCCACAACCCATAGTAAAGCCCACAAAAAAAATTGACCACCCCTCCCCCCATATAGCCAATATGGACTATATGAGCCTATATACAGACCTACCCGGTACTTTTCTAAAAATTTCACCGTTTCGCTCCGGGACCCTGCCCATCGTGTTTTTCTTGGCGAGACGAGAAAAACGAGACCCCACAATTTATTTCTTTCTTTCTTTCTTTCTTTCTTTCTTTGTCTTGGCCAGACGAGAAAATCGAGACCCCACAACCCATAGTAAAGCCCACGAAAATACTTGACCACCCCTCCCCCCATATAGCCAGTATGAGCCTATATGGGGATATACCCATACAGGCATTTCCCCGTATATTGTATAGTGTACGAGTGTGTGTTCCGCTTTTTATTTATTTATTTATTTATTTATTTATTATTTGTTTATTTATTTATTTGTTTATTCTGTGAAAACACCCATGACATGGCTGAAGAGAGCCTCACTCGACCCGAAGAGACACGGACGTCACCGACATTGTGGAAAACCCCCACAGACAGGTCAGTACATGTTCTATCATGTTCACAGGTCACGCCCCATTCAACCAGACCCTCATTTGAGCAATGATAAAATAATATTAAAAAAATCCTATATCTTTCCTTGATTGAACGAATCAACCAAGAAAGAAATATTTACTCATGGGTGCTACCCACGTACGGTATTTGTCATAGATGTATTTGATAGCAAGGATACATTATTTGAAGTGAATATGATGCTTCATGCATGCGTGTATTTGTGAAATATGTAACCCAAGTGTTTCAGCATTGATGCGATATTAAATGCTTCCAACAAAAATTAGACAACTGTGAAATCGGTCAAGGCCGTCGTCGCTCACTCTCTCGACACAA
>JAVTVY010051025.1:0-27187 GCA_036873755.1 Hanleya hanleyi
CCCTTGATGGTAGGCCTTTCCCTGGTCCAGCAGAGAGAACCAAGAGTTTCCAGATAGACTATTTAGGGCATCTTGCACACGGGGAATAGGTTGTCGGTCTGCAATCGTTTTTTTGTTCAGGAGTCTGAAATCCACGCATAGCCTTAATGAACCGTCACGTTTTCTTACGCACACAACCGGGGACGAGTATGGTGATTTGGACTTTGTAACCCATCCCTTGTCAAGTAGATTTTGAATGTATGTTCTAACTTCATGATACAATGGCGGTGGGATGGATGAATATCTCTGCTGCACCGGATGGTTATCTTCAAGCTTTATCTCCATTTGTAAGTTTGGAATACAGCCAAGGTCATCTGCGTTACGAGAGAATACTGAACTCTCTTCTCGAAGCATACGTTTCGCGACTCTCTGTTGGTCTTCAGATAGATGGGTCAAGTCAATGGGCGGTTCCCACTCCTCATCTGCAATATCTGCAGCTGTACCCACGGAAGACACACATGGCTGTTCCCTCTCTCTTGGTATTATGGGTTCAGGCACTGTTGGTACTATGGCATTGACAAAACTCAAGTGGCCAAGCAAGGTCTTCGAACAAAGCTCAATGGGATGGTTACTACTATTAAGTATGGGGATGTCAATTCTGTGAAAAGATCCCATATCTAATGACACGAGACTGTCACTAAACTCCAGTCCTTCTGGCCAATTTTGCTCAGCATCTGGTTCAAACAGCATTGGGACTTTGCCAGTGACTAAAGATGTGCGGACATGACATGAAACATTGACAATCTCACCTGGGGCTATCTTTAAAAGCCGCTTACCAGTTCTCACAGGGTAGTTATGTTCTCCTTTTGATTGAACAGAATGGTACAATGCTTGTAATTGTGACTGTTTGAGGGACGAAAATGCAGATTTAAACTCGGGTGGAATTCCAGCTTTGGCATTAGTGTTGTTGACTAACTCACCAATCACATTGAAACCTATTATGGGGTCAGATATTTGCCCACTACTAACAAGAAAAGGTACATGCATTGGTTCAACGGTATTACCTCTACCACTGCCCAAGGAAACTTCAAACTCCACCCATCCCTCAAATGGTACCAAACTCCCATTTACTGCTTTGAGTTTCAAACTGTCTTGCATGAGATCTTCTACAGACCTTAACTCACATTCTGGCATATTTTCTTCAAGCCAATCCTTGCTAACCATACTAACTTGGGAACCTGTGTCCCATAGTGCATCAGTTACAACATTGTTGAACATACAAGTAATCATGCATTTATCACCAATCAGTTTTGTAACTTTCAGTTTCTTACCAGAGTCACAATGAGAGTCTGAAACAAATTCTGATGATATATTACAGTTTGGAGTCTCTCTTTTGTCATCCTGGACTATGGTCGACCCCTTCCCATAGCCCCTCGTCGTTTCCCGAATCTAGGCGGGAACGGAACTCAGGACAATTCCGCCTGGTGTGGTTTCCAGCCCCACAGTCCCAGCAGTGTCGACAAGACCACTCATTTCCATCACGCCGGCAATCTGGACATCCACGCGCACGGTACCTTGGTCGGCCACGGCCGTTTCCAGAAACGGGCTCCCTAACTGGCTCCCTGTCTAGTTTCTCCTTGATACTGGCCATATCGACTTCTAGTTGCTTAACAGATGCTAGTCCTTCTATGATTGTAGCAAGATCATCCTTTACGGTGTTCTTCTTAAACTTCTGTTTTGAAGTGGCACGTTCAGTTGTGTCATCGTCTTGGACACATTCATCCACCATGGCTACATTGACAGAAATTTTCATTTTCTGCCTCGAAGAGAGTTTACTGTTTCTCTCTTCTTCCTGACGAGCAGCATAATTCAGTTTCTCTATGAGTTCTTCATCACTGACAGTGATATTGTTCAGTTCCATTCTCAGTTCAGATCTAATATTGTCACTACTCAGACCAGTTCGCAAAGTGTGCAAGGTCATTCGTTGCACCAAATTTGGGTCATACTTAATGTCAGAGTGAGCTTCCTGTGAAGCAAACAGCAAGTGTTGACGAGTGTCCAGGACTCTGAGAAGAAAGTCCTGTGCTGTTTCCTTTGGCCCTTGCGCAGCAGAATTCAACACCTGATACAGTTCCATCGGCGTTTTCTCGTGAAAGTATGAGCGTAGGTTTCTACGTAGACTTTCTAATGTCAGCACAGATTGGCGACCCCCCAAATAGCTTTTAAGTTTCAGGCTGGGGCGTATGGATTTAATAACCGCATCGATAATTTCTGTATCCGGGTACCCCTTGCGTACTGCTGATTCAATTTGGTACGTCAGACTACTAAAGGTCAAGGAATCTTTCTGTCCATGAGGTCCAATTTGTCCAGAAATTTTGAACTCTCGCTTGAGCATGGGCACATCTGCGCTTCCTATACTACTGATACGAGCTGAAGTTACCGGATTTTCAGCCGGAGGTATTATCCCGCCATTCGAACCTGTAACATCTTCCTCGGCATTGCTTTGGGGACACAATGCTTTCACTCTATCAAGGGCACTCAAATATGTGGTCATGCCCCCATCTTCCATCTCTGTGACTTCATCACTGTCAAGATAATTCATAATCAAACATATTAAGTTCATTCGGTTTTTCCCAACAAGTCCCTCTGCATTTGATACCTTTATTTCAATACATAGTTTCTTCAAATCCTCCACTGGTATCTTTGGTAACAACGTACCAATCTCCATCACAGTCTGCTCCAATTCACTGGCCATTATGACAACTATAGTTCAAGTTACTCGGTTCAATGGATGTTTGTCGCTGGTATCTATCACTCACAGCACCTCTACCATCCCGGGTTTCGGCACCAAAAATGCAACACATATAACTCGAACACTTTGTCAATGTCAGCTGGAGCGCCAATCATTCTCTTTATTCTGCAAAGAGGGAAAATAAAACCAAATTGATGGCAGCCCAAATCACACGCTGGATCGGCACGTTGCTATCAGGAAGTGCGCGATCCCAGAATTCAGACATCATTTATATTTTATAATAACTCCATTAATATAACAATCTATTAGTTTGACAAATTCCAGTGCTTTATAGTTCCAGATAGATTCAGAACTTTAATATATTAATTGGAACACTATGAAATCAAATCAATTATTTGATTACCATTCAATTAAATTAAAAGAAAATAAAATCAATAGATCAATACTATTTATCAAACTAGAATCAATAATTCAATTACAATTCAATGACATGGATTCCTGTACTTTATATAACATGACCGATTTGCATATAGTCAAATAAATCCATTTCTCGTTAATAATTGTGTATATATTTAAAATAATGCAAATCTCAATAAAAATCAATTTGGTTGTAATTAAACTTGAGTTTGTCATATCAATTAAATGCATTCGAGACAGAATTAATTATATTTCGATTCTGTTTCCAGTAATGGATAACCACTTTTCCAGGATACCTGGCGAGTGTACGAACCCTGACGCTCGCATATGACATCAAGAGTTGTCTTTCCTTAATCATGCCATATAATGATCAGACAGAAAATTAGCGTTCTCTTAAGATATTTCACCTAACAAGCTACAATTTCAATCAAATAATCCAGAGAATTATTACGCAACTCATAATACTGAATGGTGTACCATCGATCAATTATCGGGAGCGTTTTATGATTCGTCAAGCATAATATAAACACAACGTTCAGTGACGCAATACAAATTCAGACTGTCTGACCTAGATTTCAGAGCAACTGGATTTCCCGGTCGTTATATGCTTTAACTGACATGTCCCGACACTGACAAGCCATAACAATATTCTCTATATGTTTATGCAGTTGGATAATACAATAATCATAAAATATTTACCTGCAAAGAGGGAAAATAAAACCAAATTGATGGCAGCCCAAATCACACGCTGGATCGGCACGTTGCTATCAGGAAGTGCGCGATCCCAGAATTCAGCGCGCGACACATGCTGTCATCTTAAGGTCTCGCTTCCCCACTCTGCTCGAAACCATTACCATATGCAATTTCCAGGTGGTACAGATCAGGTAACATACACCATGTATTATCTTGAAATATATCATTGGAAACAATCCAGTATACAAGTAAACTCGCAAGTCAAGCACTCATACCATTTGGCAGTAGATCACACACTTTCAACTTCTTAATTTATCCTGCAACTCTCTCCCACAATATTCTTGCGCACATACTTCGGTTACATGTACTGGTACTTATGGCCTTGACTATCCCCAACATTCTCTTTGCCTTTGCAATCATCTCTTGCTTTTGCACCCTGAAAATTTGCCCTTTTAACTTCATTCTCATTCCTAGGTACTTATTTTCATCCACCTCTCCTATCTGCATGACATGTTCTTCCGCCTGCTCCAGACTTAACTTCCCAAGTTGCCAGTTGTCCCCCCTTGGTTTAACCTGACTACTAACCATGACGCAACTCTTTGCTGGGCTATAGATTATCTTCCTTTCAAATCCAAACTTCCCCACTATATCCAAGATAAGCTGTAATTCTTTTCTTGTTTTCGCAAACAAAACTATATCATCTGCAAAAAACAACTCAGGAATGATTCGCTTTCCGAGATTCACACCCCACCCGCATCCTTCAAGTCGTCTTCCTAGCTCCGCTAAATATATCGCAAAGAGTAACGGTGACAACACACACCCCTGCTTTAATCCTTCCCTCAGATCTATATAATCCGTTTCTATCTCCCCAAATACAACTTTGAAACGGACTCCAGCATATAAATCCTTGATGATGTGTAGTATCTTGCCTCCATAACCCAAGCCTTCCAAGGCAGCCCAGAGTGCCTCCCTCCACACTCTATCATATGCTTTCTTAATGTCTAGAAAGGCCACACAGCATCCCTGTTTGTGGTTCCTTTTTTGCTCCAAAATTTGAGTGAGCACGTAGAGGTTATCTTGACATATCCTGCCTTTCCTAAAACCCGCCTGTATCTCTCCCAAAAGACCTCTACTCTCCACATCTCTCTGGAGCCTTACTCCCAAAATCTTGGTAAACACTTTTCCTACATTACTCGCTACAGCTATTCCTTTGTAATTATCTAATAACCTCGTGTCACCACTCTTGTGCAACAATGTAGTCCTTGTTGTCTTCCAAACCACCGGGATTACCTCAGTTTCCCATATCTGACAAAATAACAATCTCAAACATTCGAGTATTCGCACACCTCCCTCTTTCATAAACTCGTTTGGAATATTATCTTCTCCCATAGCCTTTCCTCTCTTTATGTCTTTCACCACCTGCCTTATTTCTTTGATCTCAATTTGTCCCGTTAGACCATCGCTGTCTGCAATTTCTTCTTCGGCGCTAAGCCTCTCTTCCTTCCTGATGTTTTCTAGTATATCCCTATCCACTTCCCTTTCACTATGTTCTGTGGCAATTTCCCCCCATTTCTCCCCTATCTTGGCGGCTAATACTTTTCTATCCGTGGTAATCCCACCCTCCGAAGTCTTCAAGACGCCGGATACCTCTTGTTTCCTCTTATGGTTAACCAACTTCCAAAATGTTTTACTACCTTCCTTTCCCTCTCTATCAATTCTATTTACTACATCCTGATTATCTAATCTAATCATGCATTGTGTCAACTCCTTCACCTCTCTCCTAGCCTGCTCATACTCCTTCTTTGCTTCACTCACTAGCTCCTCTTTCCTTTCTCCCTCACTTATCAAGGCCATATTAAACTCTTGTCTTGCACAGCGCCTTTTCCGCCTCGCCTCCCGAATTTCTGTATTTTCTAATCTATTTCCACTATTCCATCTCACCCATGGGATGATCCCTTCCGTAGCTGCAATGAGCCTTCTATTGAACACTGCCAGTCCCTCTCCTGTCGTACATTCTCTAACCTGCACTTCCCTATCACTGAATTCTTGCTCTATATTTTTTCGAAATGTTTTCCAATCAGTGTCTTCATTCATCACCCACTTGAACTGGTTTCTACTGATGTTTTCCCCTCCTTGGACCCTCTGTTCCATTTCCATCATAACCCAGTTGTGATCACTGTCTACATCATAATTTTGAATATCATCAATCACCATATATCTCACTTTATCCAGTTCTGTGTGCTGTAGCAGAATGTAATCCACTATTGTCTTACACCCTGCCCTCTCTCGTGTCCAGAGCCCTGAACACTTTTGTGATCTATTCATTATATATAACTCAAATGTTTTCTCTATCTCTAATATTCTCGTCCCATTGTGGTTAACACCAGGTTTGTTTCCATGTATACCTTCCCTCTCTTTATCTCCATCATGCCCGTTAAAATCTCCCAGCAAAACCATTTTATATCCAATCTGCCCTAATCTTGTCATCTGTGCCACCAATAGATCATATAACCTATCATTCCAGCCCCTGTCAACTCCTTGCTGTGCTGCATACAGCAGCCCTATAGTATATTTGTCTCCAAAGTTTCCCGATATCCATATCACATCGTCAACTACCCCTTCCCATTCTGCGCCAATAAATAGACCCAAGTCTTCCATCTTCAGCTGAAAACCTTGCCGGCACTTCTTCACCGCAAGCGCAATGCCACCTGCCCCTGTACTGGCTTGCTGTTGTCGTCTACCCTCAAAACAATCGTATCCCTGGATCTTAATTGCAGACGTCCCTTTATATTTATGTGTCTCCACCATACCCACTACATCCAATTTTTCCAGTTCTACTATCTCCACCACCTCTCCCAACTTGCCATATTTAGCCACAACACCCTGTGTCATTCCCAATCCATTTACATTAACAAAGCCCACTTTCCACCTGTTGTGACGTTTCTTTGTACGGGTCCTTCTTGTTCTGCCGTATTTTCTCCTCCGTCTTACGACAACATCCCCACCCCCCATCCCAGGACCCGAGATCAGTTTAAATGTGTTTTTGGCATTTGTACTTCCGCCTCTACTGTGTTCCCTAACCCTCTTACAAAATGTTCAAGACCTCGTCCCTGCTCATCCAATCCTCACTGGACATACCTTTTTCCAGAAATCAGTGTGTCTGCAAAATTGCAAAATCCCCACCCCATTTCGTCCGCCGCTATCTCTAAACGCTGGTTTAGCCTTCTTATATCAGTATTCACCCTTTCTCCATCACGTGTCCGTGGTAACAAACCCGATATCACCCGTGGTATTTATAATTCTTCTGCCAAGAACATTGTTTTCCTCATTCCAGCCACAATTAACTCTATGGGTACTCCCTCTGCTGTTACATAATTTGTCCCCCCATGAATCACTAGGCATTCCAACATATCGTCTCCCACCAGTTTCTCTACTGCTGGCCCCATCTCACAACGTATATGCTTCAAATTAAACCCTGGCATGCTTTGAACTCTAACATTCAAATTGCTCCCCAACATACTCTGTAGGCCTTCTCTGATTGGCCGAACAATAGAATCCCCTATCACTGCTACCACCGGGACTTTCTTTTCCGGAAGATTTTTCTCGCCGTTAATAGCTTTTAACTCTTCCATTTGCTCCATTTGTTCCTCCACCCTTTCTATTTGTGTCTTCACCTCGGTTATTCCCCCAAAGTGTGCCGCTTCCAGTACTACCGCAGCTTCATTAAACCCCTCAGGACACTCTTCAACCATGCCTACTTCCAGGATCTCTTTGCTAGTGCTATTATCGCATCTTTCTTTTCTTACAGGCTCTATCCTCCTCCACCCTTCAGCTTGCTTCTGTTTACCTGTCCCAGTTGTTTGGACTCTCTCCCCAACTCTAATATTTAATCTCAGTTGTATCATGTCCATCATATCTGTTCCCTCTCCCACAATTTCCTGTAAAACTTCAATTATTGCCTCCACCCACATTTGCATCTTTTCCTTATCTCCTCTATACCCTCGTATCTCATCCCCGAGTCCTGCTACTCGACATTTCAGGCATATCAAATCATATATACACCCCTTCTCGACTATGTCTTCATCATCTAACATCGTCATCCTAGACCCACAGGTCGAACAATGGTACTCAACGCTCTCATCTTCTGAACTGGCACCATCCCCCTCACTCAGACGTTTTTCTTCCATCGTATCTAACCATTGTCTCTCTATCTCCTCATCTTCGTCCGCTATCTCCATATTGAGTCACACTATGTATACCCCGTTATCTTGTTTATAAATTGTTCAGTTCTTTTAGTATACCACTGAATATATGCCAATAAATATATATATAGTTATATCACACCGGTGTGGCTCCTCAGTCTGCCATTATATTTTAGTACCTTGTGTAGGTTTTCAAAACAACAACCTGACCCACTTATAGACTAACGGCGCAACTAATCATTGTTCACAGAATTCACATATAATCATGTTTCTACATATATCAATGTATAAGAATAGCCTGTTTAATTCCTAATCTGTGCTGGAATCATTTAAAAAAGAAAAAATTCCAGAGTATGTCTCCCCAAGAATACAAGATTAATGTATCCTCAAGAATCTATAAGATCTAGTCCAAACTCTCCCTATCTTTTGCACAGCTCTGGTGTCAACAGATCCCAGCCTGAAACCAATTAATCCAGATAAATAGCCCTCACCGTGGAGGCAATAAAATATGTCTCCCCAGATATATTACTGTGAGAAATGTCACCTTGCACTTTATTTCATATTACTCTGTGAGCTGGTCAGGACATTACAGCTTGTGTGTTGACAATTAACCCACAGATGCCATAGCCCATGAAATACGACTTCCTGGATGAGCAATTTGTATGGGTCCTTTCCCCCTTCACACTGCTCTGGTTGTTTATATATCTACCAAATTATCTTACCAGCAGGGCTATATGTTGAAATCTCCTGCCTAATGACCCACTCTGTGTCCAGTCCTCATTAATTGCCACCAGATGAGACACCCAACAAGTATTTCCTCCTTGCCCATTCACAAGCCACTAAGTCCATGTCAGGGCAATAAATCTATCCTCACAAACCATACCACACATGGAAAAGGCAAAATATCAAAGAGTTTGTCTCTTGATGTGAATTTCTTTAGCTGTCAACTGCACCTCCCACTCAAAATGGAATAGGCTCCAATTTGACCATAAAATCACTCAGTATATTTAAAGATGTTCTACTCTTGACAGGCCAATATATCAGCCCTTTGAATATCTATACATTCACCAAATTCCTACCAGATATCTACTCACTCAATATATCTTCACCTTGGGGACGAATCAATATCTATAGCAACATCACTTTGACTCCCATTCTAATCTTACTTTAAAATTTTTAGATATGCAACCTTTGATGCTTCGTGAGATAAAACGCTAGACCCCTAACAATTCTTTGTATCTGATAATAGAATATATTCAACCAAACCTAGGACATGCGAAGTAAAACAATAACAGTAGATCTTAAAAAAAGACCAACAACTACAAAGTATATCAGCGAATGTATTCGTATAATTAGTAACCTATTCTATTCTTAACTGTTATTAGTATGTCTGTTCTCTACTTTAACATGCCAACAATTCAAAACGATATCACCGAGTCCTGTGCAGTTAATCCCTCTGGTCTCTCTGGTCACATCTCCAAAACTTGTATGATTGTTCATTCCATTATCCGCACATATAAGAATTCCAATGTTCCCAGCTGACTGTTATATCCTCAGCTGATTCTTCCGTTGAGTTCCACTTTACGCTTCTCTTCTCTTCCAAATGAGTGACAAAAACTTCCTGTTCTGTCTTTGTCAACTATCTCAATACTCTATTTATGCTTAATAAAAACAAATCAGTAGACTAAACTTGAAAACCTCCAATGCACTAGTATTACAAATAAATAAACTGAACTTCAAAACACTCCAATGGACTTGTATCTTCCGTTATTGAAGTCAAGAGCTCCAGAGTAGTGATAGAAGAGCAGTAGACCGCCCATTTTACCCGGATGTAACTATGACGTCACAGTTTTCAAGTATGGTACGACGATTTTGATTGGCTGGCTGGGTAGGAGGTATTGTGACGTCACAGTTTCGTCGGCCATGTTGTAAACCAAGATGGCGGTGTGGTTCGGGGATGTTCGGGCCTGTTCGGGCATGTTCGGGAAGGGTCGGCCATGTTGTAAAGCAAGATGGCGGCGTTGGGTGGGCATCCATGTTGTAAAGCAAGATGGCGGCGTGGTTCGGGCCTGTTCGGGCATGTTCGGGTTGTCGGCCGTGTTGTAAAGCAAGATGGCGTTGGGTCGGCCATGTTGTAAAGCAAGATGGCGGCGTGGTTCGGAGATGTTCGGGAATGTTCGGGAATGTTCGGGTCTGTTCGGGTTGTCGGTCCTGTTGTAAAGCAAGATGGCGGGTGGGTGGGCCATGTTGTAAAGCAAGATGGCGGCGTGGTTCGGGTATGTTCGGGCGTGTTCGGGCATGTTCGGGTTGTCGGCCCTGTTGTAAAGCAAGATGGCGTTGGGTTGGCCCTGTTGTAAAGCAAGATGGTGGCTGTCGGCCCTGTTGTAAAGCAAGATGGCGGGGGTGGTTCGTGAATGTTCGGGAATGGGGTGAAAAAGGTATAAAATTAGGTGATTTTTAGTGAATGGGTTATAATCATTGGACTACTTTGGGGAGTTTTTTCACTGACCTGACTTGCCTGCCTGCCTGCCTGCCTGACCAGCTCCTGCCTGACCAGTTGCAGCCTGCCTGACCCGTTCCTGCCTGACCTCTAACCAGCCAGCCAGCCAGCCACCCAGCCAGCCAGCCATCTTGCTTGCCTACTTTGTATGAGTTGTGGATACTCCGTGTACTTTTTTCCATTTTACCAGTGCAAATTCACCAGACTTTTACACGGTAGCAGTTCTTCACCAGCCTGAGCCCATAGTCAACATGAATTCAACCGACCTAGTCGCGCTTCAAAAGAACCGTGTTCTCCTGGTTAATGAGATGCAGCATGCGGGCGAATTATGTGATCTGCTTATGGCCGATAAAATACTGCAGAAACAGGGTGTGGAAGATATCATGGCGGAGAACACTCCTTCACGACAAAACCGAGCTCTCATCGATGGTCTAGAGCGCCGTGGTCCCTATGCATTTCTAGCCTTCGTGGATGCGCTGAAGAAGACGGGAAATGGAGAATTGGCTGATCTACTTGAAATTCCCCTTGTAGAAGAGGATATCTTAGTTATGGACACTACCGAAGAGCGTACAGCTAGCAAACGTACGAGCCCAGAGTCTGGTGTACCTACCAAACGCGGTGCACGTGCTAAACGGTCCCGACTAACACCTTTAGAAATACCTGAGCCCGTCCTCCAGCAAGTGCCTGAGTCCATGGATGAACAAGAACATGAAGAAGAACAACAAGAAAAAGAAAAAGAAAAAGAAGAAGACCAGGTGCAACTTCCTATGTCTGTGCAGGCCATTAATAACATCATCCAGCAGGCCTATCAGGCAGCCCACACGGACATTTAGGAGCTTTCAGCCTATTAAACTGTGAGTGTGAAAGACGCAGAAGTACATTTTAACGTACCGGCCTATATTGACAGACCCGCTAGGCATATTGCCTTGTCTTCGTACTGCTGGCAAAAACTGGAGACCCTTGATTACGCCATTGATGCGGTTATTGGCGACCAGGGGGGTGACGAAGTGAAATTTTGTCTGGGTGAGGACATCTTTGTGAGTTGTGGTTATTTCAACGACCAGCTCCTGCTGCATATCCGTAAATGGAAAATGAGGTCAGATACACAAGAGCTTGTTCCTTGTCCTCAGGGTGTCACTTTGAAAATAGCGGCGTGGCGCAAGTTGCAGAGTGTGACAGCTGCAATTCGTCAAGCTCTGGCTTACCAGGTGTCTCACACTATTTATCTGAAGTACATCGACACAGTCCTGGCTCTTATCAGACCTCGCATTCGACACTTGCGTATCCAAGCCTGTGCAGGGTGTGTGAACAACAGTCCCATAATAATGCATACGTGTGTGGAGAACCAAGATGGCCACTCGAGGGTGAGCACGCGTCAGATCGGCTCCCGCAAATTGTATACTTTCAGCCATGCTTATATAACTGAGTGACTCTTTGCCAACACTTGAGCAACAAGTTATGAGCTCTAGGAAAACGAGACAATCGTCCAAAAAATCTAACAAAAATTCCACGGTTCACACGGAAGACAGCAATATGAGCAAATCAAACGAGGAAAATTTTGAAGATTTCATGAGGAGATCAATCAGTGATATTCAGCATACGCTGGATAAAGTTGTGAACCAGCAGAGTGAGTTCCATGAAAGAATTACCAAATTAGAAAAAACCCAGGTGGGTCTTGGTGAAAGTGCAAAACATCTTCACAATGACGTGGCAGAATTGGAAAAGAAAATCCAGGACGAAATCATCACCAAAATTCAACGCCTAGAGGATACTGTTCGCCGCCTAACCAAGGAGAATGATGAGATGAAAGAACGTATTCTCAACGGTGAGCGACATAGCAGATCTTTCAATATCAGATTTGGTGGGATCGAAGAAAAGAAAGACGAGAACCCTACAGAGATCATACGTGGGTTAATCGAGAAGGACCTGGAGCTGCCGAACATCGCGCTAGAAAATGTGCACAGAACGGGGATACACAAACAAGGGCAGAATCGCCATATCATCGCGCGATTTCTCTATAGACCCGAAAGGCGCGAGGTATTTTTCCGTGCCAAGAATGCATTGAAGGGAAAAAGTGTGTTCGTTATGGACGACCTTCCGCCAGAAGACAGACGACGAAAAAACAGCTTCCGTGATTTAATGAACAAGAGTCACAAAGACGGCAAACGCGTAAGATTCGTACGTGGTAAACTGTACATCGAGGGGGTGGAAATTAATGACTCTGAACCTGCCGCGTAAGTACTTCGAATGATGATTTGCCTATACTTACGACCAGACTATGAAAAACTGTGTAAAAAGACCTGATGATAAATGTGATTGAATTGAGACAATGCACATATACAGAACTATGAACATAACATCACACGAATCAGATAATTTACAAAATCACGGAAAAATCAGTCAATATCATTCCTATAGAATTTCCAAGGTGTTCTTGTACAGCAAATCAGATTTTCCTTATTTGTAAATATACATGTAAACTACTGCGTATAGGTATTGCTTTATTGCCATGAATGTACTAACTGTAAATATAGAATCACTGCGCGTAGTCGACAATATATGACTTTCGAAGCAGTTTAAACTTCATTCTAAATTAACCGGTTGTATTGGCACGGTCTATTTCCTACATGTGAAAATATATTTAATTATGTTTGACTAATGCTCGTGCTCATGCAGAGTCGGCAATATATGACTCAAGGAATTTCGAAGAATAGTGTACATATCCCCTTTAACTTTATTCTGAATGTAACCAATTGTATTAGCACGGTCCGTTTATAGATATGTAAATATTTCTAGTCATATTGGTATGAACAATATTTGTCTAACTCGAATCCTCGTGTAATCAAATCAATCTTCCTAAATGTTTCTTCCTTCTCTCTCTCTCTCTCTCTCTTCTTTTCTCTCTCTCTCTCTCTCTCTCTCTCTCTCTGTCTTATATTGGAGTCCATTCCCTAATTAGTATGCACACCGTTTTTATTCACAACCAACCTTGCAACCTTCGCCGTTTGGCGCGATGTCTTTTTTCCTGGATTGTTCTACATGCTTGTTTTTTTAATAGTAGTTCAAAACTTAGTTCCGTAAGACCACCTCTACCTTGACCAATATGCGATTAGTAGGTCTACCGCATGTGCGGGCAGTCTAATTATTTCTCGCTCAAGTCTTTTGTATTACACAGCTCATGTACATTGTTATCTGGAGCCACACTCAATATCGAGCGGGTCCGAATAACCAACGCTCAACACGAAATACTCTCTTGTTTTAGTTTCATGCATGCTTGCATGCTATTTCTTTTTATTCTTATTCTTGTGTCTCAAGGTTTGTCGTATTGTACTGAATTGAATTGTACTCATGTCAAAGGCGCCAATCGCAAATTGTGCAATCTGTGGAACCTCATTTTCATGCAGGCTATTTGTTTCTTCAGTGACTACTCGTTCTATATTGTCTGCGTGTTACCTTCAATTGTTCGTTATTCTAAAAGCATTCAATTTTGCACCAAATGGATAGAGTTCATACTACACACTTCACTCAGTCATGGATTTACTTAGTGAGTTACCCTTCTATAATGAAAGCATAGATGTTGATTGCACTCGCGACGAAAGACTTTTAGACGGGTTTGAACATATGTGTTTTAATCCACTAGAACTAAATCACTCAGAAAGCTCAAACTATATAACTGACGATACGGAATGTGAAGTTGCTCACTGGGAAAAAATTAACTCACACCAGTCCAACTATTATTTTGAGGACCAATTTGAAGACTTTATTGAATCAAACTACACCTCTGATGAAAAATCTCTCTCAACCTTACATATTAATGCAAGGAGCTTGAAAAAACACTTTACTGAAGTGCTTGCACTTATTCATAATATGAAGTTTAATTTTTCATTGATAGGAATATCTGAAAGCTGGTTAGATCCTCAGACAGAAACTTTATACACAATTCCAGGTTATCATCCTTTTCCACTTTCGCGTAACAATAAACAAGGCGGCGGTGTGGTCCTTTACGTCAAAGATGAATTCATGAACTGTAAAATTCGCGAGGACCTTTCTTTTATAGATGAACATGATCAGCATGAGTCTCTGTTTGTTGAAGTGTCTAATGGAACTAATACCTATGTAATTGGATTAATATATCGTCCCCCTGGAAAAAATGTGGATAATTTCAATTCAAGCCTGCTCTCTGTTTTTAACAGACTAAAACCTGAAAATAAAAAATGCATAATAATGGGTGATTTTAACATCGATCTACTCAAAGCCAATCACCATGGCCCATCAAAACAATACTTGGAAATTATGAAATCATTTTACTTTTTTCCTAAAATTACTAAACCTACCAGAGTAAGAGCTCATTCAGCAACCTTAATCGACAACATATTCACCAATTTCCACGAAGAGGACCTGGGTTCCGGCATAATACTTTCTGACATATCTGATCATTTTCCCGTCTTTCATATTACAAATTGTCTTTCCTCTCCACCTAAACAATCAATGAGAGCACTTCAGTCTCGCAGAATAAACCCGGCACAAAAATCACTATTCGAAGATAAACTTCGAAACACAGACTGGCGAGATGTTGTGAATGACAATGACACAAATAGTGCACTGAATAGTTTCATGAATACATTTCATCCAATTTACGAAGAATGCTTTCCAGTGGTATCCAAAAATGTTCCAAAAGTTAAAATACTCAAACCTTGGATCACTTCATGTCTACTCCGCTCAATCCGAGAAAAAAATAGGCTATATAGACTGCATATATCTAAAAAGGATCATGAAACAACTTGCGAATACAAACTGTATAGGAATAAACTTAATCATACTCTTAGACTAGCTAAAAACAAATATTACGAAGAAAAATTTAATGAAGCATATAATGACATTAAGGGAACCTGGAGAGTTATAAATGGATTGTTAGGTCGAAAAAAATCCAGCTCCCTTCCAAGTCTCTTTCATTTTAATGGAGACGAAGTCACTAATCCAACTGAGATCGCCACAAACTTCAATGACTACTTTTCTTCTATTGCCTCTGATCTTGCCTCTAAAATTCCTACAACGATTTCACTACGTATCTCGATCAATCCTACAATAACGATTTCTCGTTTGAACCTTGTAGTCCGTCCGAAATTAATGATATAGTGTCTGTACTAAAAAATGGGTCTCCTGGCATTGATGATATCCGCATGTCTCTAATAAAGCCTATCTTCAGCTTAATCTCTACCCCCATATCACACATTATCAACTTGTCATTTCAAAATGGATATGTTCCGAATGTCCTCAAGACTGCCAAAATCACTCCTGTTTATAAGTCTGGAAGCAAAACACTTGCTGAAAATTATCGTCCAATATCTGTTCTCCCTTGCTTCAGTAAAGTTTTTGAAAAGGTCGTTGCTTTAAGGATGATTACCTTTTTGGAATCAGAGATGATCATATCCCCAAATCAATATGGATTCCGAGCTAACCATTCTACCTTCCTTGCTGTTCTTTCTTTATACGACAAACTTATTGCAGCCAAAGAATTGAAACAATATAGTATCTCCACTTTTTTGGACTTATCCAAAGCTTTTGACACGGTAAATCACGAGATTCTTCTACATAAACTCGATTATTATGGTTTTCGTGGTGTAGCAAACAACTGGTTCCGCAGCTATTTATCTGCTCGGTCTCAATGCGTATCATACAAAGGGACAATATCTCCGTTTAATCCTATTAACACGGGTGTACCTCAAGGGTCAATACTGGGTCCAATACTTTTTCTATTATACATAAATGACATAACCAAGGCCACATCTATCTTAGATATTAATCTCTTTGCAGATGATACAAGTGCTTCACTCTCAGATGAAGATCCAATTAGACTGGCCGAGCTTATGTCTCGCGAACTTGGAAAATTTCATGGTTGGCTCTCCTGTAATAAATTGTCTTTGAATGTGAAAAAAACCAAATTCATATTTTTTAAACCATACAGATCGCGTTATACAAATATACCGAAGGTTTCAATATTTGGTGCCGAGATAGAATCTGTCACTAGTTTGAAATTCCTTGGGGTGCATTTTAATGATAAATTGAATTGGCAAGCACATATTGACGAACTCACTTCTAAACTTTCAAGAAATATTGGCGTCATTAACAATATACGAAATTGCCTCAACAGAAAAACTTTGATCATGTTGTACTACTCGCTGTTTTACTCTTATGTATCTTATTGTAATTTGATTTGGGGAAACACTTTTCCTACTCATCTAAAGCCACTTGTGCTGCTACAAAAAAGGCTTATTCGTATCATAACCAACAGTAACAAATACGCCAGTTCTACTCCCTTATTGGAGCAGTCGAACATCCTGCCGTTTTGTCAAATAAATAGTTATTTGATTTTATTATTCACCCATAGATTTCTCTACAATTCCGTCTCAATTCCGATCAAATTCTTAAACTACTTTACAAAACTTTCGGAAGTCCACTCTTACCCAACACGACAAGCTAGTCTTAATCTATATCGACCGAGAGTGCAATCAAATCTATCATTTTACTGTACCAAGACGAAGGCTTCGCGTATTTGGAACGCCTTACCGTCTGACTTAAAATCATGTTTATCTCAGTCACTCTTCAAATTTCGAATGAAGATTTACTTGTTTTCTGAATAGTCTACCCATTCAAATTTCGAAGGCGTATTCATATTATATTTTCACATTTTGCCACTTTTGCACACACCGACATCATTTTCTTGGCCATCAATCGCTCCAATACTGACCTTGAGACACACTTATTTTATGTAAAACATGTGAACCTTATCAATTTCACAAAGCCCTATCTTGCATATTTAGTTTAGTTCAAATGTAGTTAGTTAACAACTATAGAGCTGGGTGCATCACCATTGTTAATTCACATATTTAAATTTGAGAGTATCTTTCAACTCCTATTGTCTTATTTTCGAGCTGGTATAATCACTAACAATTATTATTTTATGGGATATAACAAGCCCTCTGGGGTTTTATTCCCGCCATATATTTATTTATTCACATACCTCTGTCTTTATTTATATATGGTGAATAAACAATCAATCAATCAATCAATCAATTAGTGTACCCTCATACGCGCTGATCACTGAGGCATTAGAGGCTGTGACCGAGGAGCAAATTGCCGTGGCATTGGAAGCTGCCTGCCCTCCCACCATTCCACGTGAAGAGATTACTACCTACATCTACGTGCACCAGGGGCGGAAAAACGATGATGAGTTCAAGCAAGCCTTGTTGCGTAACTGGACATTAGCGTACCCTCATACGCGCTGATCATTGTGGTGAAGACGAACTATTGAACATTTCATGAAAAAACATTTCACACATTGACCTTATTCCTACACGTTAATTGAAGCGCCATTGATAGCGTATTATTGTATTAAAATTCAACACTTTTTCACTGTGGTGAACACGAACTATTGAACATTTCATGAAACCATTTCAGACATTTTACCCTATTCCTACACGTTCATTGAAGCGCCATTGATAGCGTATAATTATATTAAAATTCAATACTCCCAGTTTCACTGTTGTAAATACGTTCATTCTATTGTGTTAGTCTTGTTGTATAAATATTGAACATTTTTTGTCTTGTTGCATTGAAAACATTCAGATAAACATGTTTTTCATTCTATTGTGTTAATAAAAAAAATTTCAAAAAAAAAATTTCAAAAAAAAAAAAATGAGTGTTAGTGTTCATTCAGTGGGGGAGCTGATGTTATTTTTTGTGCTATTGAGAAGTTCTCTTTCGAAACAATGGGGTGGCCCTGAAAAGGGCCGTTGGAAAGTGTTACGACACTTTTTAGGAGCGGAAAATTCTCTTCACTCCAGCCACTTGTCTCCTGCAGACGGGGCACTTTATTTTTAAATGCTGTTCGTTGGTTTCATTGCAGTGGCACACGTCCCCTATACACGTTAGTGTCACCCAGCATTCTTCGCATATGTATAAATGTCCGCACGGAAATAGGGCGTACTGTGTTTCCTCGTCTGTACACACACTGCAGTTGGCTTTACTTAGTTCTTTATCCAGGTCTAGTTGTAGTTTAAGCTTGATTCTGCCCATTTCATCCATGTCTTCTTTCATTTCGTTAATCTGTTGATTTGCCGAGGTCACCTGGTCGTTTAGGTGGGACACCTGGTCGTTAAGGCGGGTTACCTCGGCCCAAGAGCATTGTTGTTGTTGTTCAGGTGGTAATGTTGTAGCTGGCGTCTCTGTTTCCGGTGTTGTTATAATTGGCGTTTGGGTAGCCGCTGTATTTTCTGGTGGTCTGTTACAGTTTCTGTTACAGTTTAACCACTCTATGGTAGGCAGTTCTTCTTCTTCGTCCGTGTCATCGTCATGATTATTATTATCTTCTTCCATAGCCGCCGTGACCTCTTGGTCTTGTTGTGCACTTTGCCGTCTCAACGTATCGGCAATATGCCGTTGATGCACTCGCTGTAGGCTTGTAATAATGGTGACACCGCCATCCTCTCCATGTGTAATGACCTCCCTATGTTCTCTAGGATCCTCGAATACTAGTCTTCTTGTAGTCATGATGTATTATTGTGCATGAATGGTAACACATACAGCGCGCTATATAATGGTGGGTGTCGGCCATGTTGTAAATCAAGATGGCGGGTGTCCATTCCTATGTTTATACCATTAGAATTGGCCCTAAAAAGAGTCGCGTGCACTGTATTTAATGCCCATGTATGCCAGAATCCCTTGATTTGGCACGAAAATTCACACTAGCCAACTCCCATGTTAAATGATTGTGTCTATTAATAGCATCAGAGTGACACACCACAGCGCTGATTGGTGGGTGTACCAAAATGTCTACGCCCACGTCCGCGCCACCACCCTTCCTGGGTTAATTTACAATCCTGAGATTTTGCAGATTGGTAATAATCCTATTGAAATAACATTGGGGTTTGGCCCTGAAAAGGGTCGCGTGTACTGTATTGGCTGTTTGCTCTCACTCACTGACACCAGAATCCCTTGATTTGGCACATTCTCACACTAGTCAATTCCTATGTTAAATGATTGCGTGTATTGAGATAACATGAGAGTCGATATACGCGTCACTGATTGGTGGCCTACAAGCTGTCTACACCCACGTCCGCGCCACCACCCTTCCTGGGTTAATTTACAATCCTGAGATTTTGCAATTTTGTCAATGCCGCTGGTTAAATGACAGCATGTATTGAAATAACATTGGGGTTTGCCCCTGAAAAGGGTCGCGTGTATTGAGATATCATGATAGTCACTCCATCATTCACGCCAGAATCCCATTGATTTGGCACATTCACACTAGCTAATATTCCTATGTTAAATGATTGCATGTATTGAAATAACATGAGAGTCGATATACGCGTCACTGATTGGTGGTCTACAAGCTGTCTACACCCACGTCCGCGCCACCACCCTTCCTGGGTTAATTTACAATCCTGAGATTTTGCTATTTTGTCAATGCCCGCTGGTTAAATCATTGCACGTATTGAAATAACATTGAGGATGGCCCTGAAAAGGGTCGCGTGTACTGTATTGGATTTTTTTGTTAATTTACAAGCCGTTCACTGTGTCTATGTTTCAAGTAAGGAGATGGCCCTGAAAAGGGCCGTTGATAGGGGCAGGGATTGTTTTTTTGGTGTTGCAGATGGTTAATAATACTATAGAATATATAGAGGAGAGGAGATTGTAGGATTTGAATTGAATGTGCCCTGTTAGAAGTTTCCCCTTTCGGTAGATTGGGGTGGCCCTGAAAAGGGCCGTTGGTTGGCCCTGAAAAGGGCCGTTTAATCGCAGTTTTTCCTCTTCACTCCTCCTCTATTGGCGCAAAAAGCCGGCCAGGCTCCATAGTATAACGCCTGGCCGACTCCCCTGGTGTGATTGGTATCTCCTCGATGAAGGTGGCGGGTTGGATCACATGGTCCTCTTGTTGTTGTTCCCGCTGTTCTTGTTGTTGTTGGTCTTCTTGATGCAATACATTTTTTAAAAAGTGCATGAAGTCGTCCCCCTCCAAATCTTGCGGTGCTGTCATGACGAGGCGATGAAGTTGGACCCAGGTGTCCAGTGTAACGTTGATGTTTTCCCGGGCCCAGGTCTTCATCGCCTCCATCCAATAGGTCTTTATCCGCCTCCTTTCCTTCTCACGTTTGGTCTTGCTTGCCCCTCTTGTAGTGGACATCTTGGCGACCATACTTCTTGTGTTGTTGTTGTGATACATCTTCTTTTACTTGTAAAAAGTGTGTGTTTGGAGTGACGCTATCCACGCTCCCGCTGGCTTTATACCGAAATACAGTAGTTTTTCATTGGTAGTTTCAATCACGTCATACGGGTTTCATTGGTTCTTTTTAATGATGGCTGATTGGTTCTTTCAAAGACATTTCATTGGCTCTTATCGGGGCCATCTCATTGGTCCCTAGTCTCAACTCCCCACTCTTCCTAGGTTACGCTACAATCTCTTCATTTTGCACGAAATTCGCACTAGCCAACTCCCATGTTAAATGATTGCGTGTATTGAGATATGAGTTACACACACACATACACCAAAATGTCTACACCGACGTCCGCGCCACCACCCTTCCTGGGTTAATTTACAATCCTGAGATTTTGCAGATTGGTAATAATACTATATAGAATATAGAGGCGAGTATCCGTTCCCTATGTTAAATCATTGCATGTATTGAAATAACATTGGGGTTTGCTCCTGAAAAGGGTCGCGTGTACTGTATTTTGGCTGTTGCTCTCATGATCATCATCATAACTCATCATCATCATTCACGCCAGAATCCCTTGATTTGGCACATTCACACTAGGCAATTCCTATGTTAAATGATTGTGTCTATTAATAGCATCAGAGTCGATATACGCGTCACTCATTGGTGGCCTACAAGCTGTCTACACCCACGTCCGCGCGACCACCCTTCCTGGGTTAATTTACAATCCTGAGATTTTTGCTATTTTGTCAATGCCGCTGGTTAAATGACAGCATGTATTCAAATAACATTGAGGTTGGCCCTGAAAAGGGTCGCGTGTATTGAGATATTAGTCACTCCATCATTCACGCCAGAAGCCCATTGATCACATTCACACTAGCTAATATTCCTATGTTAAATGATTGCATGTATTGAGATAACATGAGAGTCGATATACGCGTCACTCATTGGTGGTCTACAAGCTGTCTACACCCACGTCCGCGCGACCACCCTTCCTGGGTTAATTTACAATCCTGAGATTTTTGCTATGGACTACATGCATGCTCACTCACGCCAGAATCCCTTGATTTGGCACATTCACACACTAGCCAATTCCTATGTTAAATGATTGCGTGTATTGAAATAACATTAGAGTCAATAGTCGCGTGGCTCATAGGTGTCTACGCCGACGTCCGCGCCCCTTTTAACTTCACAATCCTGACATTTTGCGCTACGAAGGAGGGAGTGGGACAGGTGGTTATAACTCACCCGGTCGGTGTTTTTTTGGTCATTCATCACCATGGCATCGGACGGAGCACTGGGTTTGGAGCTCGCTTTCTTCCAACTGACGCCTGACGTCATTCTCATGGTCTATGACCATCAACTGCAGCTCATCGAAGAACATCCCCGACAGGTGAAGCTATGTTTAACCCTAGCAGGATGGGCTGTATTAACACGGTTGTTACAGGGAAAACAGCGCGAAGACGATTTCATGGACGTGGGAGTGGATGTCTACCTACGCACTGGTAGAAATGATTCTTTTTTTCCCCGGTTAGAACACAGTGATGGTACTTCTATCATACTGCGTCCACCATTATGGCAGGCACTGAAAGCTATTATTACCGACGTCCACGACGTACTGTACCCCGAGGCCAACTCTGTAGCTACCCATACTCTGACACCGGACTGCACCCTATTGTTGTATCCTCAATGCGTCGAGCTGATCGATGACGACACTAGGTGTTGGTGTACGTCTGAACCAGCGCGTGTCTCTTTATCCCCCGAAGGGTGGACTACCTTGAAACGGGTGTTGTTGGGTGACCTGGACGGTGATAGCGTTCATCTGTGTGACGATGTGTACATTTTCCGCGGTCCCTATTTTGCTCGACTCGTGTGTTTGAAGCGAGGTGGTTTTACTATGGACCCTGATCTATGGACAGCCTTGGAAAAAGTAATCCCCCAGGTGGATGAAGTGCTATGTATAGGGTGCACAGAGGACTAGAGTGTCAGTGTTCCCTGATAAAGCCAACACACCACAACCTCCAGTATGGCGCCTCGAAAGACAAAAGGCAAGAGGGCTGGTGGTCGATCGGAATCGACGTGGCGTACCACTGTCAACAAGGTGTTAACCGATTTATATTACAATCCTACCAGTCCAGCCGCTTATAGCGCTGTGGCAGCGTTGGCTCGAGCTGCCCATTCGCAAGGCATTAATCGAACTGAAGTACGAGACTGGTTAAACACCCAAGACACGTATAGTTTACATCGAGCAGCCCGTCGACATTTTCGCCGTAACCGAGTGATCGTAGGAGGTGTAGACGCACAATGGCAGGCTGATTTAGTGGATATGAGTCGATTTGCTTCCCACAATGATGGATATCGGTACATGTTGACCTGTATCGATATTTTATCCAAGTACGCATGGGTACTACCCGTTCGTACCAAAACAGGAGAGAATTTGATACGGGCATTCCAGCAGATTTTCAAGACGGGACGCAAACCCCTGTATTTGCAAACGGATGAAGGCACAGAATTTCTCAACCGACCCTTTCAAGCCTTTCTTAAGAAACGGAAAGTATTTTTCTTCCATACGTACAACGAGACCAAAGCCTCTGTGGTGGAACGATTCAATCGGACCTTCAAAGGCCGAATGTACAAGTATTTTACCGCCAAAAACACTCGACGCTACCTAGATGTACTACCTCAACTGGTCCAAGGGTACAATCGAGCCTATCATCGCAGTATCCAGCGAGCGCCCCTCGATGTGACAGAAGGCAACGAACATCAAGTGCGCCGTACGCTGTACCAGCAGCCATCATCATCATCATCACTCACGTCACCCCGTTACAAACGCGGAGATGTGGTACGCGTCAGTAAAGTGAAAGGACAATTTGAGAAAAGTTACTTGCCCAACTGGAGTGACGAGCACTTTGTCATCGTTCGCCATAAACCTCGACAGCCACACGTCTATCAACTGGAAGATTTACATGGCGAAACACTGCAAGGCACGTTTTATGAAGCCGAATTACAACCGGTGGTGAAAACACGGAAAGATTACTACACGGTGGAAAAGATTTTGAAAACGGAACGTCGACGGGGAATCCCCTATCATTTCGTCAAATGGCAAGGTTGGCCCAATTCGTTTAATTCCTGGGTGTCAGGCCGTGACATGAAACGCCTATAAATTCTAGCGTACATCACCGTCATCCTTCAGTGTAGAGGTGGATGTACCATGGATAGTGCGACACGTCTACCCTTACTGTTACGGACTCGAAAAGGACAAGTGGGTACGGTAGTGTGTGTAGTAGTGCTTCTGGGTACCTTATTTGGAGGTGTGTTCTACGATTTAGCCTACGTGATATCCTGTTTTTCCAAAACCTCCTCCTCCATTCGTCCAAGTCCTCCTCCTCCTGCTCCTGAACGTCAACAGCAATCACCCATCACCACCGCCACCACCACGACCACTCTGCCTACTACTACTACTACTACGCTACCACAGTCTACTACTACCACGACTGACCACCCGCCTGCCGTATCCACCCCTGAGACGACGACCAGGGAGCCTATCACCACACTCAGCCCTACCACGCCGTCTAAGCGTACTACTACTAGTGTACCCCCTACCGTGGGTCGCCACATCCATCATCCATTACCTACTCCTACCAATACGATTCACGTGGTGTGGGGCTCGGGTGAATCACGTTTACCACGACAACGCTACCCGTTTGACTACGAACCCCGGTGGGATCCACATCGTCCACGTTCCGTGTGAAATTTTTTTTTAAAAAACTACTATGGATCCTCGGTGGCAGCATCCTTTCACGTGTCTCATCGCTGGACCGACCGGGTCGGGAAAAACACACTTCGTTCAACGTCTCATCCAACACGGGTCAGCCCTGATTTCACCGCCCCTAGCTCGCATCTTGTGGTGTTATGGCGCTTGGCAACCGGCCTACCAGGAACTGGCCCGTCTCCCGGGACTCACCTTGGTGGAAGGTTTACCCCCTGAGGATACGCCAGAAGATACGTTGGTGGTGGTGGACGATCTCATGACGGAAACGGACAGTCGAATCACCCGTCTCTTTACCAAAGGCAGTCATCATCGTCGGTTGAGCATCATCTACATCGTGCAGAATCTCTTCAGTAAGAACAAAGAGCACAGGAACATTAGTTTGAATGCTCAATATGTGGTGTTATTCAAAAACCCCCGAGATGCTTCGCAAATTATGCACCTGGCCCAACAGATGTATCCTAAAAACACGGCCTTGGTACGAGAAGCCTTTGAAGATGCCACCCAAGGCGCTCACGGATATCTACTCATCGACTTGAAACAAGACACACCTTCAACCCTTCGATTGCGTACGCACATTTTTCCCGGTGAGATGCAGACGGTGTACACACCCAAATAAATAAAAAGCAGTGACCACTCCCCTCTAGCCGTCATTCGTCATGTCGGCACGGATACGCAGACACGCGCCGGCCCTCCGCGTATTACGCAGCGCGCCACCGGAGGTGGGCCGGGCGCTGGTGCGCGGCGCGGAGCCCGACTTGGTGCGGTGTTTGTGTGAAGTGGCCCATAATGTGTTAAAAGGCAATGTTGCACTCAGTGCTGTACAGAAGGGGAACTTGCAACGGCACAAGGCAGGTCTGCGAACGTTAGTCAAGAAGACGGAGAGTGTCAAGAAAAAGAAACAGGTGTTACAGCGAGGTGGATTTCTCGGTGCACTCCTAGCCCCCTTAGCCGCTACTGTACTGGGTCCGTTACTCGGCTCCATCTTGGGACGCTAAAAAAAAATGGAACATACGAAAAAAATGATGCTGGTCGAACCTCGATTGTTACAGAGTTTACAATCGCCCTATCCCGTCCCGGCCACCGTGCAACAACTCCAATCTCTGGATGAAGAGATGAATAGTATACTGCAACGGCGACTGCCCGATCACGAGAAAATTCAACTCTACCATTATACGCTGAACCGGTACCAGACCTTTATGGATCAATATAGAGGCAGTGGCAGTGGCAGTAGTAGTACTAGTACGCCGCCACCACCAGTACCCACCACCACCACCACCACGTCCACCACACTGCCCATCACACCGACAACCTCATCCCCTGCGTCGTCAGTGGCCTCACCTGAACTGGAACAGGAAGTGTTGGCCAGTGTGCCTAAAGTCTTCAAGACCAAGGCGCGTTTATTGTTGGACCGGGTGAAACAGAATGCCGATATGAGTTGGAACGCGCAAGGAAACCTGCTGATTCGCAATCAAGTGGTGCCGGGATCTCATATGACGGATTTAATCAACGATATGGTGCGTTCTCGCAAACACTCTAATCCACCGGGCTGGGAAGCCTTTGCTCAGGGATTAAAAGACACACACATCCCTCAAGAATTGGTAGGCAATACTGAACGCTGGAAATGGATGCAAGCCCCTGCTCGACAACGTCTACCCCATGCCTGGGAATGGGGTGGTGAATGGCAACAGCACACCCCGCACAAAACACCTTCACGGCGAGATCGTTCTTTTCATCCCTATGCCACCCCCCCTAGGCCGGGCACCTCCACCACACCACAGCCACGACAGCCACGACGCCCAAGTAAGGCGCCCAAGGCCTGGGAACCCTACTAAGGGAGGGGAGATGCTATAAAAAAAAGGTGCAGAAGCCAGAACAACTCAGTCGTCGTCATGTTTTACCTGACGTTGCCCAGTAATAGCTCACTCGACGTGTTTCCTGACAACACCTTGACCAAGTATGTCACGCAATTACCCCAACCGTTACATTTACCGGGACGCTGGGAATGTGGACTAGTGGATATTCAATACCCTTACTCATGGTACAACGTACAAGACCAAGACGTATGGTACGAGGTGACCTACGAAGATAAAGTCTACAAACTGACTCTCCCCCAAGGCCAATACGATACGCCGCAGAAGTTCATACAGGGTCTGAATGGCTTGATGGAGTACAAGGCCCTAAAGTTCAGCACGGCTGATGCAACACGCCTGATATCCTTGCGCATCAAGAGAAACATATTCTTCGATATCAACGTACACAACGACAAGAGCTCTATATTCCTGACCGCTAACGCGAATGTGAAACTCAGTCCTACACTACAGCAAATGTTAAGGCTGCCTCACAGTGTCTACAAAGGGGCCACCATTGTCCACGGGACCCATTTGCTGGATATGAAAGTAGGGATGTACGCACTGTACGTCTACTTGGACGCCGTGGACAGCCATATTGTGGGTGATGTGAACACACCTCTTTTACGGGTGGTGCCCATTAGCAAGACGTATGGCGATCAAGCCACTGAGAGTTTCAACCATGTCATGTACCTGCCCGTACGACATACCGATATCAACACGATCACGGTGGATATAAGAGATGACACGGGACGTCCCATCCCATTCGAACGAGGAAAAGTGGTGCTGACACTCGCTTTCCGACAAGCTC
>JAVTVY010051026.1:0-25423 GCA_036873755.1 Hanleya hanleyi
TAAGTATTCTTTGTTTCTGGCCTGTGCAATACACTGTATATGCTTTTGTTTCCAGTTCTTTAGAGGTTGTCCATTTTTTTTTACGATTTGTTTCAGAATCCCTCGAGGCTGCGCAGTTCGGAATTTGGATCACATTTTTATTTTCAGAACAAGGTCTTAATCATAGTGATTTGTTTGAGATTGCTTTACAGTCTGTTGTTTCCAGTTATCCCTTTAGTTTATTACCGTTCATGTCGTCGGGACATAGAACTTTGGATAACTAACCTGGCTTTTTGCATTTCGTGTTCGCGATTAGTGATCGCCACATTTATTTTTTTTCCAAACCCCTGTCGACATAAACACATCTGGTAAACCATGGCGGAGGGATATTCTCTAATGGACGACGGCTGGATTATGAATGACGGACTAGACGCTTGTAATTAGATCGGAAGCAGCCACCGCAGAGGAGTTTAAAACTTCTTTAGCACCTGAGAACGCTGGTGACGTTCCAGGCGCTGAACAATCACCTCGGAGCCGTACGTCAATAAGTTTGAAACAACCACCAAAGTTACCCTTTTATTCTGGCGATCCAACAATGAAGGCGGAAGACTTTGAAATTTGGTGTTACCAGGCAGAGCGGTTGTGCCAAGAACCTGGATTATCTCCAGATGTTGTCAACCACGCTATCCGATCATCGTTGCGGGGGGCGGCAGCTCACGTCATGATGCGTATGGTACCGGAGACCCCATCACTGCACTGATTGCTAAATTGAAGAGTGTTTTCGGAGAGGTGGAACTGGGCGACAATCTCCTGGAACAGTTCTATGGTTCCAAACAGGGAGCTAGCGAAACCACCACAGCTTGGGGATGTCGACTGGAAGGTATCCTGAGTAAAGCGTTGGTTCAGCATCTCGTTGACTCTTCTCAGTATGACAGTCTATTAAGAAATCGCTTCTGGTCTGGATTGCGCCCTGCACTCAAGGACTGCGCAGGTCACAAGTATGATAGCATAGCAGATTTTGATAAATTATGCTATGCTATTCGGTGTATAGAGAGGGAGCACCAGCAGCGCACGGCTGAGCAACAACTGGATAGGAAATCTACAGTTCCTTCCAAGATGGCAACTACATCACAAAATGGATCGGAGTTAGCAGAATTGAAAGGGATGATTTCCCAACTTGCTGCGAAGGTTGAAAAAATGGAGTGCCAGATAGCTGACAAAATAATGAAACAGCCACCGCCTCGAGTTGGAGAACACCAGTTACCATGTAGGTCGGTGCCTCCGGGCAATTCAGCTGTTGAGCAGTTCCAGCATAACCGGTCAAATTATAACGCCAGTTTTGATATGGAACAAGGGCCTCAATGCTGGACTTGTTACCAGTATGGACACCTAGCTCGTAACTGCCGAACACGAACTGATCATATGAGGAAACCACCTTTAAACGGGAAAGGACCAGTGTCGAGGGACAGACGCTAGGTTCGTTTCGCCAAAGTCCCACTCAGACAACGAAATCATTTCCTCCTGGGCTGTTGGGCTCTGCAACAGAGGCAGCCATTTTGGTTAATGGGATTCCTGTTATGGCGCTTCTGGACACTGGGTCAACCATTTCAACCATATCAAAGAGGTTTCATCAGGAGCATCTGCTGTCTTATCCGATCAAACCCCTGGGGGACTTTATTAACTTCGAATGCGCAGATGGAGAAAGCCTCCCGTACCACGGTTATGTCGAAGTTAACATCGAGACGAGAGGGCTATCACAGGAGCAGTCCACTCAGTGCGTGCTTCTGGTGTTTCCAGATAGCAGATACAGTAGTAGAGTTCCGGTTCTCCTTGGAACCAATTTTTTGGGTCCAGCTATGGAACATTGCCGTGATAAGGTCGGACAGAACTTCTTACAGTCGGCAAAGATACAGACTCCCTGGTATCTCGCATTCAGAAGTATTACACTGCAGGACAAGGAGTTGGACCGGAACGAAGGCAGATTAGGAATGGTGAAGTGTCAAGAGCGCTCAAAAGTACTCCTACCGCCGAACACCACTACTGTTGTCAAGGGATGTATTTATCAGGAGTTGCCCTACAGAGACACTTGTGTTATGGTCCAGTCCACTAAAAAGTCTGCACTACCACCTAGTTTGGAGATAGCACCTGCACTATTCAGGCTACAGGGTGATGGTCATTCCGAAATTCCAGTACAGATTTCTAACTTGTCCACGCAAACGGTAGTCATTTCGCCCCGAGCTGTGTTATGTGAAATACAACCCGTCAGTATTGAGGATGTGTCACCATTTCACTGTGAGCCAGAGTCTGAGGTTCAAGAACATCCTTTGAATGAGGTCGGAATGTCGGAAAACATTACAGATGGACAACGAAAATCGCTAGAAAATCTTCTCTTGGAGTATTCAGAAATATTCTCCAGCAACGACCTTGACATCGGCCACACCACTGATGTAAAACACAGAATTAATGTTGCCGAAAACGCCCCTTTCAAGCAGCGGTTTAGAAGAATTCCACCGTCAATGTTCCAGATAGTAAAGGAGCACTTGCAGCAGTTGCTGGCATGCGGCATCATTCGAAGATCTCATAGTCCATGGGCTTCGAATGTGGTGCTAGCACGAAAGAAGAATGGAGCCCTCCGCATGTGTGTCGATTACAGAGAACTGAATAGGAGAACGGTAAAAGATTCTTATGCCCTGCCCCGAGTCGATGACATGCTGGACAGGCTCGCGGGTTCCAGCTTCTTTTCGGTGCTAGACATGAAATCTGGCTATCATCAAATTGATATTGAGGAAGATGACAAGGAAAAAACTGCCTTCACAGTTGGCCCATTAGGATTTTATGAATTTAACAGACTACCCTTTGGACTTGTAAACGCGCCAGCTACATACCAGCGGCAAATGGAACATCTCCTTGGCGATCTTCACCTTGATATATGTATGATTTACCTCGACGACTGGATAGTTTTTTCGCGAACTTTTGAAGATCACATGGCACGATTAAAGAAAATCTTCCAAAGGTTGCGTGAAAGTGGAATTAAGCTTTCGCCGCAGAAATGTGACTTCTTTCGAGAGGAAGTAAAGTTCGTCGGCCATATTGTTTCCGCCGAGGGTATAAAGACTGATCCAGCCAAAACGGAGAAGGTGGTCGCATGGCCTACACCGAAGAATGCTGAAGACGTCCGGCAGTTCTTGGGCTTCACTGGCTACTATAGAAAGTTTGTTAAGAACTTTTCTAGGATAGCCCGCCCATTAACCGATCTCCTACCACCTACAGTGAAGAAAAAAGGAAGAAAAAGATTGTCTTCACCATCGAGTTGGGCTTGGGGGACGGAGCAGGATTCGAACAGTTGAAGAACGCGCTTTCGTCACCTCCAATCCTCGGGTATGCAGATTTCACCCTACCGTTTGAGCTGCACACAGACGCGAGTTCACGTGGTTTGGGAGCTGTCCTTTATCAGGAGAAAGACGGAAGTAAACGTGTGATTGCCTATGCTAGCAGAGGTGTTAGCAAAGCCGAGAGGAACTATCTCGCTCACAAATTGGAATTCCTCGCGTTAAAGTGGGCAGTAACGGAGAAGTTCTATGACTACCTCTACGGGCAGAAATTCACTGTTTATACCGATAACAACCCTCTCACATATGTGCTTACTTCCGCCAAATTGGATGCCACAGGCCACCGCTGGCTGGCAGCATTGTCTTCATTTGATTTTAACATCATATACAGGCCTGGTCGAAATAACGCGGATGCAGATGTTTTATCTAGACTCCCAGGTAACGAATCGACCGGTTCGACAGAATCCGAGGAGATACCTCCCGAGTCCGTCAACGCTATTTGTTGCAGCTGTCAGAATAGGAGTTATGTGGAAACCTTGTGCTATAATGTCGGAGTTGTGGATGATGAGGAAGATCCAGAGGATCTGGCAAGTATGTCTGTAAGGGACTGGAGAAAAGTGCAGACACGTGATCCTGTTCTCGGTTCTATAGCTTCCTGTCTTCGACAGAATAAAGTGGCAGGTGATGACATACCTATCTCTTTCCGCAGGGAGTTTAACCATCTAGAACTGGATAAAGGAGTTATGTACCGGGTAACCAGTGTAAATGGCCAGAAAAAAAGGCAATTGCTGCTCCCAAGCAATCTCATCGACCAAGCACTTCATGGCTTACATAATGATGTTGGACACCTGGGCAGGGAACGGACACTTTCTTTGTGTAGGGACCGTTTCTATTGGCCTGGTATGACCGGTGATGTTGACCGATGGGTGAAGAAGTGCGAACGGTGCATCCGTCGAAAAATGCCAACAGATGCCAGAGCACCTTTGACGAACATCAGTACCAGTCAGCCACTGGAGTTGATCTGCATTGATTTCTTGACACTAGAGGTTTCAAAAGGAGGCTACCAGAATATCCTCGTTTTGACAGATCATTTTACGCGTTATGCTCAGGCGTACCCAACCAAAAATATGACTGCTAGAACTACTGCCGAAGTATTGCTTAATAATTTTTTCGTCCATTATGATTTCCCGCAAACAGTCCATTCTGACCAAGGGGCCAACTTTGAAAGTCGGCTCCTGAGAGAGTTATGTGCCGTTGCTGGGATAGAGAAGAGCAGGACGACCCCATACCACCCTCAAGGCAATGGCAGGATGTATTTTTCGTATCTTATTGGATTTTACCCTAAATAAATGAAAACACAACAAAAATACATTATTGTTTAAATGCTGTTTATTTACCTTTTGCACACACATAAATATACATCATTTACATGGAGACTTAACCTGGCCCTTAAGCATGTCCTGTGGTTTTGACCCTTAATATTCCTTAGACCATTTCAACTGATATCCTGTTTATTCTAGTATAAGCCTGGGTGTTCTACCACCGGGTTTGCCCTGTACATATGTTAATTATGGTTGTGCTGGACTGAAGAGAAACCAGTTTGGCTAGTTCCCCTACCCTGCCTTGTTATGTAATCTAGCTTGGGTCCTGGTTTCAAGTGGTCATGCTGGTCAGTCCAGTTTCAGTCTTTCACCTGGCAAGGTGTGGTTTTGTATTCCTTGCACTGTGGCATTGGAGTGGCATGTTGGAATGACCTGGGGTTCGGCTATGGATAAGAGATTCATCTGAGTGCAATTGCGCCTACCTGCGTCCCAGAGACGAGGGTCCACACGGATTGGACGCAATCAGGATCTTCATATCCTCCGCACTTGTGATATAGAATAAAGAACCCTACCAAATACTACAATTCACGCATCATCGTTCCTTATTCCGGACGGGAGATAAATGTGGATGTAACATATACATATAGGTGAAATCGACAAGGTTGTCGAAGGTTGTCGTCGTTGTGTGCGTTCGGTTGCAAACGAAGAAAATAGATCAAAACCGCTAAATATTCGTTGATCAATCTGACTGAAGTGATGAAAACACCTGATGTTTTGATTTACAATACATGTAGACAGAGAACTGGATGTTAGTTTCAAAATGTTATGATAAATGAGAGGCATATGTCAATGGGAGTCATGTAGGCTACATATAGACGTTGACATAGCAAACATGATGTGAATGATGCGAACATAGACTTATGATCGAATCGTCAATGTATAGATATATATATATACGCGTATGTTTTACCTTACTGTATTATACCGATGAATGACAATTATTAAAAAAAATTTTCAAACAATGGTTTCCATTGTACACGACATGATAGGACAGTCACACACCGGCTGATTATAACTGGCACAGATATTAACACTGCCAAGAAGATAATGCTTTGCAATCATTGAGCCATGCAATTTGTTGAGCGATTCATGAATTATCGCTTTTATTTGGGTGATGATAATCGCTGACTGAAAGAGTATGGTCGCATACAGACGGCAGACATTTGATAGATAAACTCAGTCAATCGGCTTGTAACACCAAGCTGACTGGTAAAGCCTAAAAGTGGACCAAAAGGGCACAAAAGCGCGTTTCCTATTTTCAGAGGAACCAGACATAGCGTTTCGAGTATATTGCGTGCGAAGACATATAATTCACACGAAAAAGCACGAAAGAACGAAAATGAAACCTAGATGCGCCACCTAGAAACGCAATACCAATCTATGTCTTGTCGCAAGGAACGCGTATGCCGAATTTAGAATGAATCATATGCAAGATAATTCAGATGGACGAATCGAAGATTGGAACCACAGCGGGTAGATCTTGCTGAAACACAATACGAAACGAGATATTGCGACAAGAGACCCATATGCCATATTTTTGAGAAATGTTATGAGCGTTGTTATTTTATCGCATGCGAGAGGAATTGTTTGTTTGTTTGTTTGTTTATTCACCAATCAAAAGAAATGAAATTAAACAATCAATATACAGAAAGGGAATACAAGTACAGTAATATATACAGATTAGAGAACATATAACTGGATGGATCGAATAATACGCATGAACTGACGGAAACGAAATTCATTATTGTTACAATCTACTGACAGATCTCCCTGAAGCACAGCATCAATTGACATCTTGCGGCAAGGTACCCATATGCCAAATTTCAGGGGAATGCGAAATAACATTTCCAGCTGGTCGCAAGCGAAGACATATATAATTCGCACGGGTAAGCACTCCGGCAGCGTCATCGACACGAAGATCTTCCTAAAATTCTTGTCGCCAGGAACGCATATGCCGAATTTAGGATGAATGACAGCGCCAATCGACATATGCCAATTTTCAGAGAAATTCAAAAAAGCGTTTTGAGTGTGAGAAGACGCACGAACATGCACGCGGACATGCACGGAAGGACGGATTGGACCCTAGTGACACCACCTTCAGGGATATCTTGCTGAAACGCAATACCAATCGACGTCTTTTCACAAGGAATGCGTATACCGACTTTCGAAGGAATCCGACAAAGTGTTTCCTAGTTACCGCTTCCAGCAAGGAAGAACAGAATGAACCCTAGTGGCTACACCTTCGTCTCGAGCAGATCTTGCGTGGTGCTGTATTATGAAAGTGTTGCCTTTTTTTTTTTTTGCAATATAAAAAACCCGAATTTCATTTTTCAGGATTCCTTTTGTTGTCGAAATCGTTCTCAATGTACGTGTAATGAATGTTCGATTTCAATTCGTGTATCGCTCAAAATAGAATATGATGGGCATTGGTTCTCTACTATATGTACCTCAGAGGTAGACTTCCCACAGTTCCCGTTTCATGTCACTTAACCTTATCAGGCCGAGGACATTCTACAATATTTACGAAAAGACAAACAGAATAAGAGGTGAAATTTTGGGACTCCATATTGGTAAATTCAAAATATCCGCCATGAGAGTATGACTCAGTGGTTGGGTTTCTCAAAACTTCTCGTTTTTTAGACATAATTATTATATTTCACGTCGCATAATTATTTTCTATTTTTCTTATGAAGCTTGAAAACAAAATCTGACAGAAAAATTGTCAAATCCCCATGTTTCGAATATGATGTGACCACAGGGACGAGATTCTGCTAGATTGCATATACATACCCATCTCACACTTCAGATAAATCAAGGGACGCAAACTTGAAATGGACTTTTCCGCCAGAAATTACCGGATTTCAGAGGCTCGATTGAGAACAAATAAACGCAATTTATTCATACCTGGCGGTGTTCTGGTTTTCTGTTACACTTCATACCACAAATCCCGGCTCGTATATGGCGCTGCGGTGCATAGTTTTTGTAAAATCCTCTCTCAAATCAACGGTTAAATTTCCCCGCTTCGAGCATCTTCACGGACGTTGAAATTGGAGCCATATGCAAGAGGGACTGCCGTAGCCTCGAACCCGAGATCATAACAATTACGTCACGCACCACGAACAACGCTGATTGACTGTTTACACTATTCAGAGACTCTATAATAAAGTTTTTATTATTATTATAGAGTCTCTGCACTAATGCAGTGGACAGTGCGCGAAATTCAAAACTGTGAAACGTGTCCGTCAATCCAAGATTGTGCGAGACATAATTGTTAGAATTTCGGGTTCGAGGCTACGGCAGTCATTCAACGTCCGTGAAGATGCTCGAAGCGGGAGAATTTAACCGCTGATTTGAGAGAGGATTTTACAAAAACTATGCACCACAGCGCCATATACGAGCCGGGATTTGTGGTATGAAGTGTAACAGAAAACCAGAACACCGCCAGGTATGAATAAATTGCGTTTATTTGTTCTCAATTGAGCCTCTGAAATCCGGTAATTTCTGGCGGAAAAGTCCATTTCAAGTTTGCGTCCCTTGATTTATCTGAAGTGTGAGATGGGTATGTATATGCAATCTAGTAGAATCTCGTCCCTGTGGATGTGACTGTGATATCATCAGAGCGGTAAACTCGAATTATTATGCCTCATGTAAATTTGTAATGTTTTCATTGGTTGACAGCCTGTCACGTATCATTCTACAAATCGTGATGTTTAGTGATGGTGCAATCATATCTTGCCTTACCGTTGAATAAATGTCATGTACCACGACAGAGCGTTGAACATGACATTTGTTCCACGGCGACATCTGCTGGTCCAGCCAGGAGTAGCCTCCCATTTGTTTCTCAGGGCCAGCGTACCCATGGTGACAGGCTGATTCAGGCCATCTGCCAGTGCGGATGCTCTGTCGCATCGAAACTGTTTCGACTATGGATGGCGCTGGCAAACGGAAGCGTTTCAAAATTATGACCGATACAGAACTAGAATTAGTGTTACCGTACGTACTAAAAATAAAACATTCGGTATAATAAAACAACTATTGTATGTTATAGAGCGATCAGAACCAAGGAGAGAGAGTTCTCGACAAGTGATGTCCCACTCTATAACATGCAATAATTGTATAATGTCTCCCCTTCACTAGACTGTGGTATATCTCAAATCGCTCAGACAAAATAGAATTGAAGAGTTATACGAAACAGATGTATTAACGCAGTCGTATGTGACGCCCACATTTCTTGGAAATCAAAACTCTATTCCGTTTACTGTCAGTGTCGTTACATATGTATCGAATAGTTAAAAAATCCGTACAGCGATTCAAATGTGATAAATAATCTACAGGGTTTCATATAATCTGTCCGTCAAGCAAACAAATCCGATACATAAAGGATCTTGTTTCTTGTCATAATACCATTATTCCATGGGGTTTGGTGAGAAAATGATCATGATAGCAAAAGTGATGTTATCATTTAAATACCAGTGACAGGCTCCAATATCTCATTGGTAGATAGGTAATAAATGTGTACTGACCGCGATCAGACGAGTAATTAGACTATCAGGAATTACTAAAATGTATTTACTATATTACCAACATTGAACATTCCAGATGGTTTTTGAAACTAAGAAATACACTAGCACGTCCTGTGAGCTTCCTCGTACAAGCAATTGCTCCTCGTATCCTAGATCTACAATTTAACCGATATTATCGGTTTTACAATGTACTGCATTCAGTAGATCTTCGTAAACAATCGAATCGAATTCACACATCCGTCACCATGGTCACAATTGTCTAGAGTCGTAGATTCAGGTGAATATTAGCGATAACTTAAATCCCATATACTGAGAGTAACGGTAAAGTGTCAACTCACAGTAAATCGTTGAGGTTGGTCGTAACTAGATGCATGTATTTATCAGATGCATAATATCGCGCACTATTGCCTTTGCGTTTAAAGTAAACAGAGAAAACGGTTAACGATTCGTTCTTATTTAAAACGAAAGGTGCCAGAATTCACGCTATTATCGCACCTCAGTGTATATTGTTGGACAGCCGATTGTCATCTCATAAAATGTCCAATTAGGCTCGCCATGCACCAAATACGAATCACGTGATCATCCATTCTTTAATCTGCCGTGGTGGCGCGTGAATTTTAACGTCTGCAACAGCACGATTCCTTTCCCATGACACGGTAAATTACTTCGTAATATTTCAGTATCGAAAAAGTTCGAGGACACAGCCGAGACAGAAATTACGAGAAAACGTTGAAAATGACATTGTGATAATAATAAAGAATGGGAAAAGCGGGCAGCGTAGACTTTCAGGGAATATTTGAAGCAAAAACTACAGCCCATTGAAACGTTCGACGAGGTGATATTGAATGCATCCATCTGGGCCATTTCGTCGGCTTAATTATTGCTTGTTTAATATTCAATGACCATATTTTACATCTATAGTGTCAATAATGAATATAAACATCGGATCTCTGTGACTTCACAAGTCCTGATTGTCCGAAACACATGAATATCTACCGAAACGATTCGCCCAAACTTGATTCTGAAAATGGTCGTGGCTACTGACGTGATGCGCGTGCGAGGAAATGGGCCAATTTTGCATTTTTGTGTCTGAAAATGTAAATCATTTCAGCGGTGTGTTGAAAGCAAAATGGAATAAAAACATTCCCAACAGAAGCTCTCGCTTGTAATGAAATCTTTGTAACGATTGACGGAGGAGCATACGAACTATTTACATGATCAGTGTGGGACAAATAGAAATATCAACAATGACCAAGTAAAGATTCCGTATGCCCCTTCAACAAATATCATATACATGTAACTGCCAACATTGCTCTTAAAATTCCAGGGGTTGGAAGTTCATTAATTTGGTCCAAACAAGAAATGAACCGGCAACTACCCAACGATCACTCCCTAGTTGAATTCAAGTATGAGGCTAAGCTCGCAATTCGAGTTCCTCTCATTAGCTTGTGTTAATGTGACTATTTGCAGGGACGAGTCAACAAGTTGTTTTTCCAAATACCCTCACACACTGTTTTTTTTATTTATCATCCGGTAATCTTCCCTTCTCATCGACAGATAATTCGCCTTTGTTTTACTTTGGACGTTCCAAGCTTCGGAGATGAGTTACTCTGAAAAATTGTTCAACAATGTTCGAGGAATTTGTAGAATAGCCCTTGTCTGGCGAGAGTAAATTTGTCGGAATATGCTCCAATCATTTACTCATAATAAGATCATGCATCAGCGATGATGGCAACGTCCGCGCTACATGTATATGCATACACAATATATGCCAACAATCACATGACTCTGGTGCGCATTTCAATTTTAGTAAGCGTTTTACAAGGGGGTGCGGGTTAACACTATCACACAGAATTGCAACATGCGATAATGTTGACATTTTAATCCGTCAGCTACAATATCGCAGAAAACTGTCATGATAATCAGCTCATTCGCGGCTTCTCGCTGATCTCCGGGGACAGTAAATCCGGCCCCGTCGTAGATTTACGCACATCATTTTCGAATGATGGGCTGACAGTATAATCTCAAGCCAGAAGTATTGTCTGACTTTGAATCTTAAACGCGATACAAATTATCTGTTTCATGAAGGAAAATAGGAGAGATAAACTCATTTTCGGGAATATCCAACAATCGCTGTACCGATGTAGCAGAAGTAATCTGGTAGAGAGAGAATATTTTGAAATTGTCTTTGCGGCATGTGTGGATACGCTTGCATGCATATCTCTGAGAGGGGCAGTGATTATTCATTGTAAAAACAGTCGAAGGCAAGCTCTAAGATAGTATGTCTGTCCAATTAATTTGCATCGCACCGACTATATTTAACAACTTAAATCACGTTTCTAGAATCACAACTCATGTTTTCCTTTACTATAAAGATACTACTCAAATTCTTAAATGAAAACGATGAGCCTTCAATCAAGTATTCACCGCAAGCAAGTATATACCGCATCGAGAGTCTGCTATTTTGTGACGTTAGGTGGGGTGAGTTTTTTTCTGTATATGTTCAGATTAGGATCTTTTAATGTGTTTCACATCTTTAAGAACATTTTGCATTTTATGACTCTCGTACAGTATGTTCGTATTTTTGCACAATTCTGGATTATATGTCCACGTAATATGCAGATTGCACGTGGTCGCAAACGCTGTGCTTTTGTTCGTTGATTTCGGTTTGGGGTTGTAATGTCATGTGACTTGGCTTTACCCAGGCCTGTCTTGATAATCTCCTTCGGAAAATCTCTTTATATATATTGGTAATATTATATTATTGTTGTGTTGATCTTAAACTGGTGCATCCATTGTCCACATGATGAGAATGTAGAGACATACTGACTGATTTACTCTCTTGGTTTCAGTTCTTAAATAACCCTAGAATAACTTAACTCGTATTTATCCTCCTGAGAAATAGCCTGACATCTTCCAGCTGTGGATGTATCGATCTGCTTCCAGCAGACACAAGACGCATGGCCAATAGAACGGTAATCCATTATCCAAATGATGCTCAGATATTCCTTCTTGTCAAATATGACCCACAGCGATACACGTGGGCTTCTGAGGAGGGTTATTATTGATGCATGGTCTTCATGTATTATAAAGCATGTATTATAAAGCATTTTTTGAAATAAATGTTGTCTACCTTCTAGAATAGACGACGAATTCCGAGAATGGTATTATTTCCGAATCTTAGTAAAAGATCCCCGGGAATACCAGTAGTTAAATTTTGAATTTTCTACAGTCTAAAAGAGAAAACTACTAACAAATCCTCGAATGTTCGGAAACTTAATCATATATTTGTTTTTAGGAATATATCCGGAGATGTATCGACACTTCAGATGACTGAACGTTATTCAAAATCCTACGGTCGCGTGTTATATGTTCTCTCATCTCAGTTAACCAAGCAGATGGAACACATTAAACACATATGCGAGTAGACTGGCATTATTGAACGGTTGACTGTTTCCCTCTTGTGGGTACTTAGCTTTTGGTTCTGCATATATTTATTCTTTACACTGAATAGTATATGCAGGGCTCGAGACCCGAGGCTTCAGGACTCCGTATATACCAAGGCCTGATTCTGAGAGCGAGTATTTTCAGTTAATAACGAAAACGGAAAAAGTCGCAAGAAGACATATAATCGAAATACAAGCGTCTAGTCCGTCATTCAATATTCAGTCGTCATCCATTAAAGAATTTCCGCGTTCATAATCCAAGTACCTAATTCATAAATATAGCATTAGCACGAAATTAAAAGATTAAATCGCAGTATACGTAAAACTAAGCTAATGTCCTGCAAGAGAGACGCGGTCAACAGTTTTCAATGATGCCAACAAGACATCATGATGTCTCAAAAATATCAAATCCGTATCGCTGAACATTATTCTTAATCCACATGATTTTCGTTGTAACGTCTAGAGTATTATGTATCTCAGTCCCGCTTTGATTGTGACTGTTCATATGAACACTATGAGTATCTTGAAATACATGGGTTTAAACGGCGCCTTGCCCCGAATTACTCAACCAGGGTGCCATTTTCACATCTAGCCTTGTCTTCTACGCAGAAAATATGCTAGTAAGCTCAAAATAATTTTTGAACCCTATGAAAAGTGAGAAATACGGAGTATGTATTTTAGGGAAGAATGAATGCATTCTAAAAAATGTGTGTTTTTTCATGTATGCATTATCAATATTGATAAAAAAAATGGGTGTCCACATTTCGACACCCCACTCCTCAAACTACCTTTCATCACAAATCTGTTAATTGATAACCTGTGAACTGAACGTAAGATATACAAATATCTTCCTTTACATGATAGGTCCAAATACCTGTTAACTTTCAAAGATATTACGACATTCTTACCTCATTGGTCATTGAACATTTCCATTAAACTATTTTCAGTGGATAATCCAAGCAGGCCTACAGACTGCCTAGAGTTGCCCTTCTGAAATCAAATGAAAATTGTTGTATTCCAATGCGTGATACAGGATCGCCCCATTCAGACAGGATTAATTGATTAGACTTTTTTTAAACAGTGCAAAACTATATCCGAGTAAGTCGTGACAAGCGATTACGCTTTCAATACCGTTGAATGATACAGAAACTCCTGGTAATCAGTTAGTAACAAACAACGATTTCTTTCCAAGCGACTTTTTCCTGATATTTCTACGTGTCTATGGTTTAACATGATCAAATGACCGCGATTTGAGGATTAAAACTCGGAATTGCGTCCTGTATGCGATTTTTGAATTCAGCGCACCCAAATACATCAAGATTACTGTAACACAAAAAGAATTCTGAGAATTGACCCTGTCTATACATGTCCCATCGGATAGTGTTCTTATCAAACGGTAGAAAGGTAATGACGCACATTAATCATTTTGCATGCTCAGTCACCGTCCGATATTTAGAGGATCCGTTCTGTGGGGAGCATTTGGTGTAACCCATCAATTTTACCGTCAAAGCAATACCCCGTAGGTTGTATTCACTATCTTTTATTTTCAAAATTGTACGTCATTATCTTTTCAACGCCGTATTGTGCACCACTTTGTGGGCAATTTGCAAAATGTCCACCAATTTCAAATAAGAACAGTCAGCCCAGCAGTTATATTACAACATAATCACTGGTCATGTTCTGATCATGTCTTTGTTGTGGTTGGCCAGTCCAGCGTTTCTCCTTGTTTATCATGTACACGAATGACAGACATCAGCCTAGGCGCAAGCTATGTATTTGTTCCATTCTCGGCTACTATTGTATCCCCCGACCATATATACTCTGCCATTGCAACGCTTTCGATCATTTTGTCCTGAGCCTGGCTCACAACCAGTCACAATGCGGTGAATATAGGCTATCTATATCCATACAGCACGCCCTTGAAATTCGAGGGTGGTCGTCGTCATATGAGACGTCAGTGTTACAGGCATTGCACATTGTGTCGGTGTACTTTCCATTGTGATAACCAAATTATTTAATGAACAATCATGCATGGGTTTGCACTTTACATGCATATCATTACAAAATACAGATTCTGATATATTCCGAATTTAAGATTAGTGCTAACTATTGCTTGTGAGTAGATTTTTCTGTGAAACGTCCCATCATTTTCATGGAGAAGCTGGTATCCATAACGTATGTTATTCTCAGGCATGCCAGATGATTTACAGCTTAGAAAGGATTTATAGTAGAGCAAGTTTATTATGAAAGGTTCCATCTCCGGATGATAATTCGGTCATTCCCCCCTCCCCCAACTAAATTTTTTTTGTTACCCCTTGAGCTAAGGGACTGAATCTTACCACACTGTATTCTTCGGTTAAGGTCTACAAGAAAATGTAAAAAAAATAATCCAAGATGGTCGCTTTGATGACGCTATAGTGGTGTGATTTTCAAAAAGGCATTTTTGTCGATTTTTCGGTCAAATGTTTCGATTTCTTATTTGTGTTTTCCTCTCAAAAACAGCATGATGAATTCCCCTCAAAATAAATTGCTGTCAGCATGATAAATTAGTAAATAATAATCTGATGTGAAGTTGAATAGTTTTTGCCCACTTTTCCTCGGAGAAAGGCAGGAATTTTGGAGGTTTATGCAAATAGGCTCAAAATGACTCCAATATAACAAACTACAAAGTCGCTGAGAGTCAGCTCTCATTTTTCTTCGCTCCGAAGTTAGGGTAGAAAATGTGGTAGCCGTCATAATTGCCCCCAGGCCTGGTAGGTTTAATCAGTGTATCCCAGCGCCACCAACCGTTCGTTGGTAAGGTTTTCTAAATCATACCTGCATGTCAAATCTACATGTCTATGATGAGAATTAATTAATCTCCCTAGTATAATCCGTGGCGTGTCCTACTCCTCCTCCTCCTCCACTTTACTCACTGCACAGCGACTCCTCCTCCTCCTCCTCCTTCACTTTACTCACTGCACAGCGGGTCGCATAGGTGTGGCGCGGAATAGGCTGGGGCGAGAGACCTGGGGTTTTCGCTACCGGAGATTCCATGGGCCAGGCTTTCACCCTACAGTAGAATGGGTCGACTGCGCATGCGCGATGAGTAGTAATATAGAAAGGGCACGCGATCTCCCTATCCCTATAGGTGTGGCGCGGGATAGGGTGGGCCGAGAGACCTGGGGTTTTCGCTACCTGAGATTCCATGGGCCAGGTTTGCACCCTACGGTAGAATGGGTCGACTGCGCATGCGCGATGAGTAGTATAGAAAGGGCACACGATCTCTCTATCCCTATAAACTAACCCATGGGGGTGAATGAACCCATGGGCTGAATGAACCATGGGGTGAAATCCGTGGCGTATGAGGGTCGGCTCATGTGGGTTTCACTTCTTACAGTGTGAACAAGCTGTGGTGACAAAGTGCCAAAAAATCACCAGTAAGTTGCCTCGTTTTCCTACTGGTCTTCTTTTGACGAAAGCGATGATTTCAAGAAAACGTCACCACTAGCGGTATTGTGCGTTCCGTTTTGACACTAATCCATATTGCTGATTTTCCTTATCGTCACCAGTTCCCTCGTGCCCTTAAACTAATGATACTGGTGACGTTTGTAAATTACAAGCGTCTAGTCCGTCATTCATAATCCAGCCGTCGTCCATTAGAGAATATCCGCGTCCATAATTCAAAGACCTATTCCATTTTCCATATAACAGTATTAGCACCAAATTCAAAAAGACAATGATAGTGTACAAAAACATAGGCTTGTTTCCTGCAAGAGAGAAGCGGTCAACAGTTTTCAATGATGCCGGCAAGACATCATGATGTTCCAAAAATATCAAATCCGTATCGCTGATCAGTATTCTTAATCCACAATAGTCGCTGTAAAGTCGTCATCTAAAGAATGGTGTATCTCAATCACGCTTTGATTGTGACTGTTCATATGAGTATCATGAGGTTCTTGAAGTACATGGGTTCATACGGCCCCTAGCCCCGGGTTAAGCGGAATTAGACACAAGTTACGAAACGTAGCGCCATAGATCTTGCACGCTACGTTCGTGTTTTGCTATCAGCATGCGATATGTATCGCCAAATTTGAGAAACTTTGAGTGTAGGCGCTTGGAGGAATAGCCCTGTTTTTTAAGTTTCTGCACCAGTGTTTTGTGACGTTGATTAAAATCGTCACATTTAATATAGGATCTAGCAAATGCTACTAAGCGAGATATGTATACGCCATATGCAGGTCCCACTGGAATATTACTGTCCAGAAAGGGATAGTTTACGATGTCGAAATTGTAATCATCTCTTTTGTCATAAAGTCGACGAGAGAGAATGCCCGCTTCATTTTTATACAGATATAGATCTAAATATGATGTGCCTGTAGGGCTGTCTGTAGTTTCCTTCAAATCCAGTGAAGGTGGATATATATCCTTCACTGCGTCATTTATATAGCGATTATCCACAGCGAGAAGATCGTCTATATAGCGTTTGGTGAATGAGAAGGAACGGGCTTTGAATGGATCGGTTTTTGAAAGCGCCTGCATATAGTCATATTCATAAGAGAACAGATACAGGTCAGCCAGCAGGGGTGCACAATTAGTACCCATTGGAATACCTATATGCTGCTGATATATTGTGTTGCCAAATTTCACATAGATATTTTTAATGAGAAATTCAAGCAACTCTATAAACAAAGAAACATCCCATGAATGATATCTCTTGTATGTAGTAGAGCTAAAGAATGCTTTATGGCTTCCGACATTAATATATCTACTATCAGTTTTCTTGAACACAGATACTATTAATGAACTTAGACGGTCAATAAGGTCCTGATGAGGGATTGTAGTATAGAGAGTCGAGAAATCCCATGTGGATACATGTCTGTACGGTATGTGACCTTTAGCATCAAGTTCTTCCGTAAGACATTTTGAGTTTTTCAATATCCACATACATTCAACGCCAGAGTTCTTAGAAATAGTGGCGCAATACCTTTCCCAAAATGCTTTTACCTCCTGAAGGGCCCTCGTCAATAGGGTTGAAAGAAGCTTGGTGGTGCAGCTTCTAGAACCAGCTATGAATCTAGCTTTGTATGGTGATTTATGCATTTTGGGAGTCCAGTATAGTTTTGGTATGTCGTTATGATTGGTTGAAAGACAAATACCTCTTTCCCTGAGAAACTTTTTGTGATTGTTAAATAAATCTTCCAGAGTAAATGCAGTTTGGGAGTAAGTAGACGTATTTGATGAAGATATGTCTACACTTAATTCTTTAACCAGATGTATTTCCGCTACTGGTGACAAATTAGTAACTCACCGATTTTATCTGAGCGGACAGTCTTTGATGTCAAGGGCCGAGGCGCAGATATAGATAAATATTCGCGCGAAGGGACGGATCTTTCGCTTATCGGGATTATCGGTGACGCACAGACGATACCAGTCTCAACTGTTCATATCTGCTGTTGATCACCAAATATGAGCGGAAATCAGCAAGGCTCCGAAAGTACAGGTACTTTGAAAATCCGATCTCCTTTGCTGAGTAAAGCTGTTCTAGAACGAAACTGGTTCATATTAACTTGGACTAAGAGCGAAAACTTGAGGTGAAGTACGGTATGGCCTACAGAATATTTACAACAATAGCGACGTTTACAAATTGGTAGAATGGGGATAGGTTATATCTGCTTAATGGCATATTTCCGCGTATTGGTAAGGGCTGATGAGGCGGGCAGAGAGGGTGTGGGGGAACGTTACCTTGCCGCTTTCCATTGTAGCCCATCAAGCCATTGAGTCATTCTGAATTTATTTTATCACGCTGAGGTTAGGTTCATCTTAAGCCTATTATCATAGTCCTAGGCAATTACATATTGTTCAGAATTTTTGTTTTTCCAAAGCGAAGTCGTAGTTTGATGTCTCAAGGTGATTCGGTGTCTATAATTATCGCAAAAACACACGCGCGCAGTTATAAAAACACAAATGGATTAAGTTTATGTGTCATAATTAATGATTGATTAGAGGTATTATTATTACTCTCCCAAAAAAATCTTGAGTGAAATTTCATTCAAATAAGAGTGAAAATTGATCTCACTCAATACTTAAGTGAGATTGTCACTCAGCTTGAGTTACTTTTCACTCAACTGGAGTTAAATGCACTCAACATCGACATTCACTCAAGCATAAGAGTGGAAATTGATCCCACTCAAATTGAGTGAACTTGAGTGGTTTTAAGTTGAGGAGTGAAAAGTAACTCAAGTTTGGATGAACAAGTAATTTCTCTCAAACATGTGTGGGACAGTTCATTCAAGTTTGTTTAGAGAGTACGAGAGGCCTTTCTGAATTCAGAAAAGTCCATTCTGATTAAAACTACCATGATTATCAAATGGTAAAAGTTTTGTAGAGAACGTTGAACGCCCTGAAAACATACACAAGCAAGACCTACATCACAGGATATTAGAATTATCAGGTTTTGAGAAGAGACCGGTAATTGATATAAATGTTCGCGAAGCACACAACGGGTATACGTCTTTTATAGTTTATTTGTTTTGTTCATTAGAATGAAACATTGTCGTGGTTTCCTGGTAATAAAATATGATATGATTGACCCATATCAGATAAGTTCAGTACCTTTCTTTCCTGGAGATGGACCGGCCCAGTTGCCGCTTAGAAAATTTGAAATCGACTTTGGCGGAGTATTTAACGATTCTCTAACTGGATCTGACCTCTTACCTATATCTCAGGCACAAAAATAACTCTTTCCGGCATATTTGACCAATCAACGCAGCAAGTAGACATGATATAGCCTGATCGAACGCTGGCCATATGATGTTATATATCGGCGAGATATTGGGCGAGACAGAGACAGACGCTATGTTGAATTATGACGTCACTTAACAGTGATGTCAACAGAGCCGTGCCAGCTCTGCAGCCCGTTACCTGTTTTCGCTAAATTTCAAAACAACTACATGTAAGATATATTATATCTTGTTGGAACGGCCACTTCGCGGTGACATAAATGTATTTTTTCCCCAAATCGAATTACAATCATAACAGCGATTTATCGTCGGTCGTTGACACATCTGAGCGGGGTAACAGAGACAGACATTATTAATTTTCTCGATCGTCATAATGCTCATTTCGATAAACTTCGCAAATTTTATTAACTATATGTTATAGAAGTCTGCCAAATTTCGTTGAAAAAAGCGGTTCCTGCCACACTGTTTTCTATTTTGTTACGTAATTTCGTAAATCAACGACCTTTCTCTATACACACAGCCACTTTGTTTCATTCTGTGTTTGTCTCAACCATTCAATATCTGCGTTCAGGTCAAGTCAGTGTACTGAGGACCCTTCATTAAGACGAAGTCAGTATTGACAAGAGGATATGGCAAATCGCTGATCTATTAACTGTTACCACATTTTTACCGGGAACTACATGACAAACGGAGACTACAGATGATAGTTGATCGTTACGCACTGTACATATTTTGATAAGCTCACGAGCGGATCTACGGGGGTTCTCCCCTCTCCCACCCCCCACCCATGAAAACTGCAAAAAAAAGTATTGAGGAATCAGCTTAACCTGGGATTCCAAGTAGAAATAATGTCTGAAATTGATATTCATGTAAAATAAACGAATGCGAATTATATAATTATAGTATAGATGTATTAAACAGACCATCATCTATTCATATGGTTGAGCGTATACTATTTAAGTTGAAGTTTCAATGTATATCTGTGATGACTTTGAGGATTCGCTCCAATTTAAGTTTTGTTGAGATTTATTTCCTGGAAAAGGCGTAGAACGCATCTCCGTCAAACTAGGGCCGGAAGTTTCGGGAGCCTAGGCGGTCCGTGGACCCTCGCCTGTTGCTCGATGAGGATTCGCTTATTTTAATTTTGTGTTAATAAATCGTATTCGTATCGTACTGTTTTCTATTGTTCCAAGACGTAGAGGTCGTCATATTTTTATGTGTCAAGTACAACTAGAAATCCAAATGGATTCAGGCATGATGTTGAGTCTGCGGCGATCCTGCGGCAATCTAGGACCCCGGAGCTCCCGGGCCCAGGCGGCCCCTAGACCCTAGCCGGTAAGGGCTGTTATAGTCGAACCCCTATGATTTTTTGGTAGATCCGCCCTTGAAGATGCATGTTCTATGTTCATGTATCTAAGTCTAATAGACGTTTAATTGTCAGTTCCCCCCCCCCCTAAAAAGTCATTATATGATAACTAGTGGTATACAGGTGACCAACCCACCATTGCCAACTAACGTAATATACATCGAAATAATTCCATACTAAATACGGGTGATTATATCGTTCTACCTACATGAACATCTCGAAACTAGACCTATGCGTTGAACTTTGAGCAAAATACTGGGGTTCGAATATTTGCATTGAGTATAGTATAATAAACCGTGGGCTGCAGCTAATCCGTTAAGGTGATATGCTTGCACAATGAGAAGGACTGTTGCAGTCTGCTATATGATTCGTTTTATTTGTAGAATTATTTAGGAAGTTGCTATCCGCAAGAAATTATGTCAGTTAGTTGTAACCATGACCAGATCATGAATGCAGTAAAGGACAGACACAGCTCAACGTTGAATGCGACTAGCGAATTCTTGTGGTTACTGCGCGCGCGTTTTGATCGCAGCTCAAGAAACACACTCGCGCGACCACTAATATAATAGATCAGGCTGAGATAGTCAAATCATTTTGTTTGCTTATATCATCCGATGTAAGCATTTTTAATTTATACTGATCATATATTGCAGCTTTTAACTTATTCCTGACGTATTTTATTTGATTTATCTGTGTTTTGCTGTGATGTCTGTGCAGCACTACTATTTTTTGCATGGGCTATACTGTACTATTCTCTTTTGCTTATTTGCCTTTCGTCCTCTGCTTTTAGCCTGCCTTAGCATGTGTATCCATGTGTTAATTATCTCATATATATTGCTGTTTTCCATTTATACAAATTTGCATGGAATATATATTGATTACTATTGATATATTTCACTTTTCCCCTTCATGTATATAACCTGCCAAACGGTTAATATCGCCTGGCCTTCTCTCTTCAAATATGTCTATACCTTCTGCATCTAAATCATTTCGTTAAGATAATTTTGTTTTCTTTTTCCCAATATCCGTACAGATAACTCTTTACACTGAAGCAATCTGAATGACATGGCGCGAATCATTCCATCGAATGGAGCGCCAGTAAACTAAATTATGTCTGTCTGTCTGCTATATCGTCCGACACTTCATTCACCACCCGGTACTGTAAATTTGAACTTAAATCTACAGGTTTTCTCATACCAGTTTGTTTTCTTATACGGTACACTGCTCGGTACTTTTTATATCGTCCGGTGGACTCGCCTGTGATGTCCCATACAATATTTTGTATGTCCCATATAAATATCGACTTATATCTGCCGTTTTCTGGCATATACGCTTTTAATCGCACGCTTATCGGTCTGTTTTGTAATCATCCCGCCTGGCCGGCTTCCACCTAGGTTGTTCTAACTATTACACTAAGTTTATTCATCAAGGCGGTTTAAAGTCCAATTTAAGCCGTTTTATAATTACGTAACACTTGGCAAGGAGCTGTCCGCATACCGCTCTGGCGAAGCATGTATGCATTCTCATCGACGAATCGGTACATTTTACAGTTTTCAAAGTTAAAAGGAAGCAATTTAGTTACTGAAGCGACCATTAATTTGTAAAAATCTGTATTCCATATTAAGTAAACTTTCAGTCAGTATCAACGGCTAGATTACAAAATTAAAGCAAAGTGATTTTTATTTGGGTTAAAACAGGAAAAAGTTCGATTTTTCAATCGGTCCTATGTCTTAATACGTAACAGAAGTGATACATTTGGACACAAAAACGAACAAGAAAATACAATTCGATTTACAGTATTAATATACTTCAAGAAAGCTTAATTATCATCCTCTCTGATGATATCATCCGCTAAGAAAATAAATTAAGACAAATGCGAATTTTTATTCAATACATTATTAAGTCCTATTACCCAGCCATATAAGGTTGACTGCAAAAACCGCTATATCTAACGCATTCTCAAACCTCTCTGATGAAAATAGTTACCCATGCAAATTAATAGATGTTTATATAACCAGAGTCAACACCTCCTAATGATAAGACCATTGACAAGGTATTATAGTCTCTTTGTAAACCATGAACCTACACGATTAAGCTCATTCAGGTGACTACTTATATCATTGGTTAATATAAATGAAGTAATATTGAAGCAGCTATTTTAATTATCATGAGTGGACATATATATTCTGGAAAGAATAATAGAAATTAAAATCTACTTGAACAAAAATAACCTGCAAACCTGCATTTATGCGTACTATTCCAGCGGTCTGTCGATTTCGACGTGCGCACTACACTTGCGTGATCTCTTCGTGACCTCTGCACACTGTCTCTGTGATTCGGTCGTGCATAATGAAATCTACAGTTGTCTCATCATCGACCAGCAATTTTAACAGTCGACAATTGATATTTATGCACATCGATTTTCTGAATTGTAGAGATCGCTATAATCCCAGCGAGAAATAGTGAAGGTATTATCGTACCAATATCTTTAGGCCAAGTTTATACTGGATTATGTTGTACTGGTATGTTTTTACTTTTCTGCGGCGATATCCACCTTTCGCTTTCAAAACGGCTCGCGACTTCTTGATATCAGTGTATGACCTGAAAGCAGGGTACGCTATAAACATCAACAAGATGCAGATATATTTTCCAAAAGCAGTTGGGAAACAGCAAACAATCAGATTACTGAATTTTAGATACGTTATTCAGGATTCTTTATTGCTCGCACTCTTCACAAATTATAAAATCACAACGTGTGTATCGATTCACGGTAAGAAGTCTATAAACAAATAAAGTCTAGGTGTGACATAATCCACTTTTCGCGAGAAACTATGCAACACGATTCGTTGTTCTTGCTGTAATTCATCGGATCATTTTTAACATTTTTTTTCGCGAGATTTTCTGCTATGTTTTATAATCCCTTGTATTGCTGATAAATAAATTTAATGTGATTTACTTCGAGAAGAATCAACAGATGATATCCCTATATTCCTAGTTATCATCTCATTCCGTGTCGGTTGAGGATGCATGCACTTCCTGAATACATTTTTTTGGAAGCTGCACGTGGACCTACACGATTCTGTAATGTTCTCTCTATTTGACTATTTGAGTTGAGTTTTTTGTTGCCAAATCTTAGGAGTTGAAGATCTTGGAGTTGAAAACCTTCGAGATGACAATCTTGGAGTTGATTATATTGCTTTAACTTACCCGGTATCAGGTATACTACATATACCAGATTTAAAAACTTGAAATTTGACATTTCAATATGTAATTAATTCTCCCCAAATGTATTGTCAAACATTTAATAAATGGTCAGATTCAACAAGCAACAAGCTGGCCAGACTCCTGCTGCCAGTGATCTATGCATTTAACATATTGCATTACAACTGTTACAGACAATTCGACCTTTGCACATTTTTCATCGATAATCTCGATAAGCGAAAGACCCGTCCTTCCGCGCGAATATTTATCTATACATGCGCCTCGGCCCTTGACATCAAAGACTGCCCGCTCAGATAAAATCGGCGAGTTATTAATTTGTCACCAGTATAGAGGAAATACATCTGGAGCACCTAAACGGTGAGTTTTTACAAACTTCACCAGTATCATTAGTTTAAGGGGACGAGGGAACTGGTGACGATAAGGAAAATCAGCAATATGGATTAGTGTCAAAACGGAACGCACAATACCGCTAGTGGTGACGTTTTCTTGAAATCATCGCTTTCGTCCAAAGAAGACCAGTAGGAAAACGAGGCAACTTACTGGTGATTTTTTGGCACTTTGTCACCACAGCTTGTTCACAGTGTTAAGGGTCGGCTCATGTGGGTTTCACTTCTTACTCCGTGGCATATGAGGGTCGGTTCAGATCCCCTGGGGTGGGGAGATGCCCCTGAGGGCAGTGGGTGGGTTCAATGAAAGCTCGTACCACATAATAAGTAATGCATAATAACAATATATTGCAACAATCACACAAGACATTCACCCATGGAAGGTAGACTCTCTTCCCGGGTTATAATTCAGATGACAACGTTCTTGACAACATTGCTTTCAATGTGAACGCGTTACTTCATAAGAAGTTGATAGCCAACAAAATAGAATCATCCTCGATCTATCCTGCCCGATGTCAAAGAGTGAGCGAAAGCTGAGACTTATTTTTACGAAAATTATATGTCCAAGAAGAAAAGATAGGCAAACACATAATGAGCCCCAATATGTCTATTGTACTCAGAATCAACGGGTCCACATTTATTGATGGCGCATTCTTCAGTGTATTGTTTATCAGTCAATGAAAGCTTCGTCGCGTTTGTGAAACAGAAATGAGAATTTGGTCAGATGAACCTAGGCAGAAGTTTGATTGGGTTAGGGAGATATTGTGCGGAACAAAAACATTTCCACATCGATACCAAAAGCTTTCTCGGTCTAGACATCAGTTTGTTTGAGGTTTCCAGATAATTGCAAAAATATTTGTGCTGGCACTTCTCAGTCAACGTTATTACAGCTTTATCCGACGTGCATTATATCGGAATGTTAGTGTGCAGAGGTTCCATTCACGTACGGTATCTTGCCACAGCTAGACTAATTCTGTCTGAGAGTGGTGCGAAATCGATGATAAGAAACTGGTCTCCTGGGATACGTATCTTGATTATTTCACTACGAAATTGAAGAGGGAAAATGGC
>JAVTVY010051027.1:0-26411 GCA_036873755.1 Hanleya hanleyi
TCACAGAGTCTTTGTAAAGGTTGAATTACTGGTGATAATATTATGTACAACAGTATAATTTACAATCAGCCTCAATGGGCGTAAACAGATAATGTGGAATGTTATTAGTTATTCAGGTTTTCCCCTGGCTGTATGGAAAGTTACGACCCTCCCTGAAAATCATACACTGGGGGAAAACCTGAATAACGAATTTATTATCCCTCAAGCCTTTTTATCTTTTAGTAAAAATATTGAAAAAGATCTATCATTTATAACCAATGGTACGATAGACAAAGCCAACTGGCCATTTTGGTTAATAAACTCCGCATTTTGCTACTGCACTGTGAGAAAGGCACGCCACGACACAATCCATTTCGATCTACTTTCATTCGGAAATCGTCGTGTTTTGTATACCCCGAGTTGCAAGACATCAGATGGGGTATATGGGTTTAGACGACCCGGCCTTTTAACCAATCACAATCCCGATACTAAATACAAATTTGCTTGTGGGGTAATAATAAGCACTTAGCTATATGGCGGAATAGTGCCTTTGATGAATAAATTAAAGCATGAAATTTGGTACACAGATAGGGATTGTGTGTGCAAATGTTTTTGGCGATATTATGGCCATCCCTGATACCAGTCAGATGAAATTGGAGATGACCAGTTTGTATTTATCGATGCTGTACAAACACATGCAGGCATATGGAAAGAGCACAAATCCTTTTAGATACGTCTATTGCGATGTGCATACCACAAATTAGATGATGGTATCATGTGACTATCATAAAGATTATAAGCTTGAGATGACCCATCATGGCCCCCAGTTTCAATCTGATTTGATGTGGCATGGATTTTATAAATAGACCTAAAATGATTATCTGAAAGGAGTTAGCTAAGGTGTGATATCCACCATTGAGATGTGTGTAATATGTGGTAAATAAGCCAATTTGGCAGTGTCCACAGGGACATATATGTCCTGCCTAATTACATGTACAATGGTCAATGAATAAGATTCCAGACCAATCAGTGTTAAACCCAAATATATTTAAGCTCCACAGGTGTTCTGCATATACATGTAGATAGATATATAGTCAGAAGAACAGGGTCAAACATTTAGTCTGACCTTTGACCTATTGACCCCAAAATCAATATGCTTCTTCAGGTCAACATGGACAACACATCTTTCAGGAAGATCGGTGAAGCATCATAGTTCAAAATAATGTCCAGACAAGCTTAAGCCTTAACAAAGAAAGGACAAGGCGAAAAGATAATTGCCACTTTAACTAAAGTCGGCATACAGGTAGCATAGAATTCGCTATATCCAATCCAAACTTCTTCTACTTAGTTTTTCAGCTTCCAAAATTCCACTCAACAGAATAACAGACAGCTAGGTAATAAACCATGTAAACAGAACTTCAACTAATGTTGTTCACAAATGATTGGCATAAACAGAATGAAACCTGGGAATTCTGACAGTTAGAAAATCTAGAATTTTATTAAAGCCAAGTAAAACTTTTGGTCCATTTTATGGACCACTACTACCATCGCAAAACCTTAGAAAACCAGACAATATCAAAACGGACACTTTTGCTGTGCTTCAGTCTCACACTCCATCAGTATTTCCAGGATTCAAAGTATATTAAACATACCCAAGACACGTTTGAAGATGGCGGACACAGGAGCATTCTGGGATAGTCATTAGATGAGCCATTCCAGTCAGACTCCCAAAACGGCACCGACACGAGGGGGATGCTCCACGGCTGTTCATACATGAAGACACTTTCCGTCACTAGCAGAGGTAATATCACACACAGATACACATGGCGGTACAGTACAGACAGGTGCGAGTGGTGTAATCCAGCAGTGGCCATATTCTTATCGTTCTTCCCTCGGTGAAATACCCTGATACATGTGCATGACATGTAAGAAACCGACTACAGAAGTTCACGACGACATGTGCATGTAACGGATCTGTAACCGACACCATCACAGAGTTTGAACACGTCGTCGTTGCAAGTCTCAGTCCGGAGTTCAAGAAAACCAAACGATGTTATCACTCAAAATTGGTCAACATTACAACAAGGTATGAGAAGTCGTAAACTATATGTATCCCCAAGGAAATACATGTATATCCAGAGCCAACACTTCTGTTAGTATGTCTGCAGGCACAGCATGCGAGTCTGGGAAGAGATATGGCTGATAGATAGTCTCATATCACTATCAAAGAAATTTGATGAGACTAAAAAAACTGCCCGGAAGTCGTGATAGTTCCAGGTCACAGTAAAACTAACTGGTATCACTTTCTAACACAGGTAAGACTGCAAGTGAGTGCAGACTCCTCAGGTGTTGGTAAATATCTTATCCAAAACTTTCACCGCCTCTCTAGCACAAGGGTCGGCAGGTTTTATACATTCAACATCCAACAATGTACTGTATGCATGCATCCCAACAAACCCTTGTTATTATCAGGGTTAACACAGATCAACCATCCTCCTCCATGGTGATCATTGCAAACAGGTAAAACAGTTGATAATGTGTACCAGCTGAAAGCTCCGAAAAACAATACTGTGCCCGATGACAATTTAAGGTAACTGTATGCTCACTGATCGCCGGAACAGGCTTCCATTTACAAGTTAAAACATCTTATATTCTTTCCTAGAATAACGGAATCCAATTTGTAAATCTATGAATTCATGTACATCGTACACATGGTGAAGACAAAAGGCAGCATTCTACTTTACAAGAACGTCTTTTCTCCAAACACCAGCTGCGAAATCGAAAATCATCGTAAACATTAAATCATACGAATTAGTATTTACAATGGCCATGATACGGTCGTCGGCGTGTACATATGTAGTACGAGTTATAGCACTCGACAGAAAGAGCAATTCTCAATGTTGAATCAGGCCCATGTACATGTATAGCTGTCAACACAATCCTGATGAATGGCTGAACGGTGGAAATTTGTTCCAATAAGTCATGCCAAACAAACTAATATCGCAGCAGTGAACGGCAGCCACGGTACGGATCATGTACAATTACGAGAGGCCTGGACAATATTATAACAGCGGGGCTGCACGGAGCAGGGGCAGTACCGCGTCTTGTCAAGAAATATGAAGATGAACAGGATAGTGGAGATTAGATGGGATATCAGAAAGATGGGGAGTAAATGCAGCATGTTGCACTCTTACATTTAAGTGGATGTAGGGAGAGTTCATTACAGAGGGGGGGGAGGGGGAGGGTAGATGTTCAGCCAGGCAAGCGTAGACAGCTGTTGCTCTGAGGGCCCACCCAAACTCCCCCCAACAGCTTGGCAGGTAGACAGGAACAAAGTAGCTCGGGAATCCCCCTCCAAGACGGATCAGAGGTAAATCACAACAGAAACAACCACCAGAGACAAAACAACAATGATACAGAAACAAATCATAGCCCAAATGTCTCCATGGGCTACGTTATTCAGAAATAAATTTTTGAGTATTTTAGAGTATTTTCCTATTATTATAATATGTCCCATACAGTCTTCATAAGGTGACAATCAAGGGAGACAGCCCCAGTATGATAATATTAATTTGTCCACCTGTGGGTATGGAGTTATCTCCTATCCACCATATTGGAAGACTTCTTCTTCAGATTGATGTAGAAAAATGAAACAAATCTGTATAAAAATTAATCCAGTATGAATTCAACCTTCATCATACTAAAATGATAAGCCACATGTCGAATTCGAATTTGAGAGAAAATCAACACAGGAAGGAAGCAATCAGAGATTGCTCAATTGTATGCCCCCCCTTCCGCTTTAATCCGACACTGCCCCGCCATTGTTCTGTTGTTTATTGGTTGGTGGAGGCCTAATTTGGATAATTATAAAAATTCTGTTTCTGTCACTTTTTTTGCCATGCCTCACATAATACATATTCCAAGTATCAGCCAACAAGTGATAATACGATGTTTCGATGCAAGATGGTCGCCAGGGCTTTCGCCAAATCCGAAAATGTGACCTGGTTATGAGACCTACATTCCTTGGGAGTATATTGTGGTGAAATTATGAAGCGATCAGTGAACTTTGAATTTTGCACCCAATTCACTCTTTTTGGGGCAACTTCATACTTTAATTTCAGGACCTATGTTGTCTGCTTTGGAATGTAGGATAACATATAATATAGCCATTTTTCTGGTCCAAATTGGTTATGGACTGAGATCCAGCCTGGACAAATGAATATATCCCATTCACTTTAGTTTTGATAAACAAAGGGCCAGAACTCTTGAAAATATAACCGAAAGCAGAGAAACTTCACGCTGCACACCAATGGGTCACTGACCACATATCATGCAAATTTCATACTTGTCCATACAATATTAACCGAGATCCAGCCCTACAAGTCTCAAAGATTTGAAGAAAAAGGGCCATAACTGTTGAAAATATACGCGAAATGTGGAGAAACTTCACGCTGCACAACTACAGGGCACTGACCACATATCACGCAAATTTCATAATTGTCCATACAATATTAACCGAGATCCAGCCCGGACAAGTCCCAATTCACACAAATTTGAACAAAAAAGGGCCATAACTCTTGAAAATATATGCGAAACGCGGAGAAACTTCACGCTGCACAACTACAGAGCACTGACAACATATCCTGCAAATTTCATAATTGTCCATACAATATTAACCGAGATCCAGCCCGGACAAGTCCCAATTCACACAAATTTAAAGAAAAAAGGGCCATAACTCTTGAAAATATATGTGAAACGCGGAGAAACTTCACGCTGCACAACTACAGGGCACTGACAACATATCCTGCAAATTTCATAATTGTCCATACAATATTAACCGAGATCCAGCCCGGACAAGTCCCAATTCACGAAGAATTCAGGAACAAAGGGCCATAACTCTTGAAAATATAAGCGAAACGTGAAGAAACTTTACGCTGCACAACTGTGGGGCACTGACCACATATCATGCAAATTTCATACTTGTCTATACAATATTAACCAAGATCCAGCCCGGACAAGTCCCATTCACAGAGATTTCAGAAAAAGGGCCATAACTCTTGAAAATTATACCGGAACTCGGAAAAAAAACTCAACGCTGCACATCTACGAGGCACTAGCCACATTCCATGCAAGTTTCAATCCTGTCCATCAAATATTAACCGAGATATTGCTCGGACAAGAAATTCGGACGGACAGACGGACAGACGGACAGACAGACAGACGGACAGACGGACGGACGGACAAAGCGATCGCTATATGCCCCCCCTCTAGTTAGAGGGGGGGCATAATAACATTAAATCTGAAGATAAAGGAGAATGATGTGCATTCCAATGGGCTTCATTGGCTATAGCAAACATTGCCCAAAAATAGACCACCGATCCATAATATTAGTCTAGTTTCCACAGTCACATGTGTGAGCCTTTAAAAAAATAAACAAAATTTCCTCCCACATTCAGATTGCTGGTTCTGAAAAAACAGAGAGATCAGAATGGAAAAACAAAAGATATATGAACAAAATTTTCCGAATTGTAAATTTAAATGCCTCGAATTCAAGGAAATATTACATGTGGATGACCATATGCACCAATGAGATAACAGCCATAATGATGGATACACCACCTCACCGTCTGGGTCTGGTAAGTTCTTGTCTGTATTAAATTCTCAACACAGCCTGTCTTATAGCTTCATCACATGAAATACCAGCGAAGGTACATAACACAGTGTTCTGCAGCGTGAAAGGGTGTCCTGGATTAGTGATTCAAATTTTTAAGGTTTTACCCGGTTTCTGCGAAATAGTTATGGTATCTGTCCAAATAGCTTTCTAGATTATCAATTATTTAAAATAGAGAAGACGTCTCACGTCTGGTATGCATAGTCAAATTAATATTATTCAAAGATCTTCAGTGAAACTTGGGAGAAATTTTCATGCAAATCAAATTTTCAATATCAAGAAAATAATGGGGTGCATGGTTTGACAAAAATGAGGTCAATCCAAGATGGACGCTATCGGAATTTTTTTGTTATATCAAACTGCTGTGCGATATTCACAGAATTGGTCTTCAATGAAAATTTGGGGTGAATTGTGTAAAGAATTTTCATGCCACGAGGAAACATACAAACACAGACAGACAGATGATCTTGAAGGATATAGAGTCCCCCTGGAATATCACTATAGAAGAGAACCTCTCACACATCTGGGGGATGTAGGTATCTGCAACATCATATAGTCCACAATGATCAATGACCATCCTTACCCAATACTAACAAGCTCAGCAATCCAAGATGGTACAGCCCCTAAACATGCTATCTCACCAAACAAACAGTCTGCACCAAGCTTGTCTTTGAGAGCCTTGTGGCTAGATTCCCTATGGGTATGATCAGTGTCAATCAGGTGTTAGCTTTCCTGATCTTGGTCAGATCTGGACAGTAAACACATGTCAGTGTTTTACTCCCATTACATGCTCAGATGAGGCGCCAATGTGTAAACACATCACTTTATAATGCCACTGCAGTCTCCAAAAATATAATCACATCTCGCCATGTTTCATGTTCTGCAGAGAGAGGGCCAAACATTTTTTTATTCTGCTTGGACTCACAATGGGGTCCCATCTGTAAACCTTTCCACTATGAAGGGTCATGAAATCTTGGTTGTTCCCTATAACCCTTCCATCAATTAGTTCCCTGACGAAAGCAATCGATTCCTTGAACTGTCAAAGTTTGTATGTTGTCATCGAAATGCTAGAAATTACACGTATGTTTGCATACGGGATTTGTAGGAAAACATATAAGAATCAAACATATACTGAAGTAACGTTTGTCATCTCTTCAAATGCTATACTGGAACCCAATCTCTACAATGCACTCTTCTGCATTATTCGTTTCAGTTTTATAGCAAAATCAATAAAAAAACATACAAAATTATAGGGTTTTTTGCAGGAGAATGCCACGGCTTACATGTACTTGGCTTGAAAACATCCAAATTCAATGAAGAAATCATCCTTTTTCAACTGAATTGGGCTGTGTTTATCTCGAGTTTCGCATGGCCATTTTCAATCGTGGACCATTCATTAGAAATGGTGACCATTGCTTCAGATGGATGTAAAAAATAAACAGAAGATACATGTACAATAGGATTAATCAAATTATGTAATTCCATTACATTTAGCTACTATCTATGCTTGTTTCCTTATCCATTGGCCAGTAGAGTCATGTGGGCCAAATTGAGTGCACTGATTGGCTCATAGACAAAAGTGGGGAATTCCAGTTTGGATGACAACAAAATGGTAGTTCACCACTCTTCTATCGTCATATAAAAGTTCAGCATCTACTTTTCCTTTAGTTCTTTTGCAAAAGAACAAATAGTTTTGATAATCAAATCTATCAAGGCTTAGGTTTTCCAGAGGTGTGCAAGTTTTGATACTGGTTCCCATTAAAAGGAATGCAAAAAATAAAATTGTTGTACCCATCATGATGGCAAACAGATCTGAAGCAATCCCATTGTTACAATGTATGATTCCTGGAATAATAGGTGAAAAGGTTAACATCGGTGAGAATGCCCAAATCCAATGTTCCCTCTGTAACCATCCGTAGCCATTTACAATACACGCTCTTCTGATCAGCAAGTGCTAGAAAGATGATAGTTTGGTGGGGTGGGAGGGGGAATTTGTTTTAATGTCGCACTCAAGGTTATTTCACTCATGGGAAGCAACCAGTTTGGTTGGTGGAGGAAGCCGGTGTTCCCGCAGAGAATCACTGCCTGTCTGCAAGTAACTGGCAATTTCTCACACGTGCACCATGTAGGGCTCCAACCCATGCCAGTGAGTTCAGCCAGGGCCTGATCCAGGGTGTTTTAGAGCCCATTTTAATGGGTTTGGTGCCATGAATTTGGGCGCCCAAACAAAAAAACAAACAAACAAAAAAGTAAATTCCCATGACATCAATCTTGAAACCAATACTAATGCAAGTACATGTACCATTGCCAAATATTAAGTTATCAGGCTGTACTTAGACAATTTAATACTCCCACAGCTTCATGGGCTTCGACAGTCCCACATCATGGCCTATTTCACTATAACTTACAGGCCTCTCGTTTTGAGGCGCGCGATTGCGCTCCCGCGCCTTCGCGCTCCTGAACTTGGAGCTAGGTGCGCGACTATAGCGCACCTGGCATTTCACAGTCGCTAAACATGTAGGCTGTCGCCATCGGGACCCCTCGGGCCGGGCCCAGAGCAATTGTGGAAATAATGTTTCTGACCCCAACAACTCACATATTTGGGGTGGGCATAATTTTACCTGTATGATATAGATCATAGACAGACAAAACAATATAGCAATAGAGCAGTGATTACCTATAGTAGATGTAGTCGAACGATTACTGTCTATTCACAGCAATCCACACAGGTTTGTGTGAACTTCTGAAAAACACATCCCATGGCACCGACTTTCAATAGGCTTCTGGTACTGGCTGTATTAAACAACTGTATGAAGTTTCATTGTTGTGAGTGAAGGACTTTTTGAGATAATGTGTTTACAAGGATAAAAACAGACAGACATGTAAAAACAGACAGACATGTATAAAGGGGCATAACTCCTGAAAAACACATCCAATGGCACCGACTTTCAATAGGCTTCTGGTACTGGTTGTATTAAACAACTGTATGAAGTTTCATTGTTGTGAGTGAAGGACTTTTTGAGATGTGTTTACAAGGATATGGACCAACAGACATGTATAAAGAGGCATAACTCCTGAAAAACACATCCGATTACACCGACTTTGAATAGGCTTCTGGTACTAGCTGCATTAAACAACTGTATGAAGTTTCATTGTTGTGAGTGAAGGACTTTTTGAGATAATGTGTTTACAAGGATAAACATGTGGCTGTCGCCATCGGGACCCCTCGGGCCGGGCCCAGAGCAATTGTGGAAATAATGTTTCTGACCCCAACAACTCACATATTTGGGGTGGGCATAATTTTACCTGTATGATATAGATCATAGACAGACAAAACAATATAGCAATAGAGCAGTGATTACCTATAGTACATGTAATCGAACGATTACTGTCTATTCACAGCAATCCACACAGGTTTGTGTGAACTCCTGAAAAACACAACCCATGGCACCGACTTTCAATAGGCTTCTGGTACTGGCTGTATTAAACAACTGTATGAAGTTTCATTGTTGTGAGTGAAGGACTTTTTGAGATAATGTGTTTACAAGGATAAAATCAGACAGACATGTATAAAGGGGCATAACGTCTGAAAAACACATCCCATGGCACCGACTTTCAATAGGCTTCTGGTACTGGCTGTATTAAACAACTGTATGAAGTTTCATTGTTGTCAGTGAAGGACTTTTTGAGATAATGTGTTTACAAGGATATGGACCAACAGACATGTATAAAGGGGCATAACTCCTGAAAAACACATCCCATGGCACCGACTTTCAATAGGCTTCTGGTACTAGCTGTATTAAACAACTGTATGAAGTTTCATTGTTGTCAGTGAAGAACTTTTTGAGATAATGTGTTTACAAGGATATGGACCAACAGACATGTATAAAGGGGCATAACTCCTGAAAAACACATCCAATGGCGCCGACTTTCAATAGGCTTCTGGTACTGGCTGTATTAAACACCTGTATGAAGTTTCATTGTTGTAAGTGAAGGGCTTTTTGAGATAATGTGTTTACAAGGGTATGGACCAACAGACATGTATAAAGGGGCATAACTCCTGAAAAACACATCCGATTCCACCGACTTTGAATAGGCTTCTGGTACTAGCTGCATTAAACAACTGTATGAAGTTTCATTGTTGTGAGTGTAGGACTTTTTGAGATAATGTGTTTACAAGGATAAAAACAGCCAGACATGTATAAAGGGGCATAACTCCTGAAAAACACATCCAATGGCACCGACTTTCAATAGGCTTCTGGTACTGGTTGTATTAAACACCTGTATGAAGTTTCATTGTTGTGAGTGAAGGACTTTTTGAGATAAGGTGTTTACAAGGATATGGACCAACAGACATGTATAAAGGGGCATAACTCCTGAAAAACACATCCGATTACACCGACTTTGAATAGGCTTCTGGTACTAGCTGCATTAAACAACTGTATGAAGTTGCATTGTTGTGAGTGAAGGACTTTTTGGGATAATGTGTTTACAAGGATATAGACAGACAGACATGTATAAGCGGGCATAACTTCTGAAAAACACATCAAATGGCACCGACTTTCAATAGGCTTCTGGTACTGGCTGTATTAAACAACTGTATGAAGTTTCATTGTTATGAGTGAAGGACTTTTTGAGATAATGTATTTACAAGGATATGGACCAACAGACACTCCTGAAAAACACATCCGATTACACCGACTTTGAATAGGCTTCTGGTACTAGCTGCATTAAACAACTGTGTGAAGTTTCATTGTTGTGAGTGAAGGACTTGTTTAGATAATGTGTTTACAAGGATATAGACAGCCAGACATGTATAAGCGGGCATAACTTCTGAAAAACACATCCAATGGCACCGACTTTCAATAGGCTTCTGGTACTGGCTGTATTAAACAACTGTATGAAGTTTCATTGTTGTAAGTGAAGGACTTTTTGAGATAATGTGTTTACAATGATATGATGGACAGACGGACGGACGGACGGACGGACGGACGGACAGACGGACAGACGACGGAGGCAACGACAATACCGCTCGGGCAGAATCTGCCCGAGGGGTAAAAACAGACAGACATGTATAAAGGGGCATAACTCCTGAAAAACACATCCAATGGCACCGACTTTCAATAGGCTTCTGGTACTGGTTGTATTAAACAACTGTATGAAGTTTCATTGTTGTAAGTGAAGGACTTTTTGAGATAATGTGTTTACAATGATATGATGGACAGACGGACAGACGGACGGGCGGACTGACGGACGGACAGACGGACGGACAGACGACGGAGGCAACGACAATACCGCTCGGGCAGAATCTGCCCGAGGGGTAAAAACAGTAAACGCAGCTAAATTCGTTACCAACTACGAGTGCCATTAACCCTTGTCCTGTCAACTCCTTGAATACACGTTGCTCGACTGTCAAGTTGTCGACTTCCGAGAAACCATCGGACGTTTGATCGTTTTTCGAAACAATTTAAAGCCACGTGGAAAAATCAAACCAGACACGGCTTACTCCAACTAAAACGTATTATTTCATTAATTATTTCACGTGAGTTCTGTGTTTATTACTAAAAAAGACGCTTAGTTATGTGAAGATCGTCTACAAATGTAAAACAGAGCGTCATTTATTTCGGAAAAGTTTGTTGAAACGCGTAAAAATGCACCTTGTTTACAGGCTTCTGCAACGAAATCCCGGAAGCTACTCCCCATGTTAAAGATGTCAAATTGAAGGGCAACAACTCTGCTTTCATTTCCATAACCTCATTTGTCACGTAGTAAAAATGCATCGATTTTATTGGGTGAAAATGATCATGTGTTCGAATCCTTTCCATTCACCCCCAATAAACCCGCGAAAATGCTGATCACCTGACGTAACCCGACTTTCTGATTGGTCAAACTGCTTCAACAGCTCATTAACATAAAATATCGTTGAATTACGCATGCGCCATGACCGAATTCGATGGAGTCAATATGGCGCTTGGTTTCGCTGAGGAAAGCCACATGTCGCGTAAACAAAAGGATATTTACCGATTTACTGGGAGTGTTTAATAAATATTCAATATTCGTTATGCTGCGAGTAAACCAGTAATACATACCGTGACATCTATAAGAATTTAGACGAGTTATTTAGTGGAGATGAAGCAAAACAGACCGTCCATCGGTAGTATAATTCTGAACGTGATAAAATTTCTTACCCGAGTTTTACGGTAAACTATTTTTGACGAATTGCGAATCCTAAATATTTCTAAAGCTGTAAAATGCCAAATATGTTTTGAATGTATGTTCAGGGTTTCAAATTGATGTATCGTGCATCAAATACCATCCATTATTTCAATTTATTTATCAATTCCAACGACCAGGCTGTTGCCGTTTTTTTAGCCCATTTTGAACAGTTCAACTTTGCTGGACAGCCTGGCATGCAGGGCAATTCTGTGCAGCTGTCAACATTCAAGGCGTGGAACTTTCCAGACATAGGCTATCAAGTATCCTAAAGTGACAATAAGGTTCACGTTTATTGTTCTAAATAAAGTACAGACAGAGTGTTAATCTGAGGGAATGCTTGTACATTCCGGGTAATAGTTTGTACTTGCCACTTTACACATATTTATTGCTTATCAAGGGAGAAAACCCATCACTCGCCTAGACTCGTTTAAGGGGTGTGATTTTAGGTGTGCTAACCACACTCCTGAGAATAAATAAGGCGAGTGATTGTCACTCGCCTGTTGTCCCACAAAACGAGAGGCCTGAACTTATCACACTCTGCGCCATGTATGGGTGCCCAAAACTAAAAGTCTAGGTAAGGCCCTGTCAGCGGTGTGAGGCTAGCGGCTAGCGGCCACCAGCGAGGCTCTCTTTTCAGTTTCAATCATCTTCGGATGTCTGAATTGAATCAACTCGAACTGTCAGGCCATCATAGGCCTACGATGGATTTCATATTCAGGCTAATAAACACGTTTCGGCATATTTCTGGTATGGCTGTAGCAGGAGCCCAAGAGTTTATATTAATAATGACCAACACTTTCCCTATTAATAATAACCAACAGACCAGTATAAATGCACCAAACTTCCGTAATTTGTAGCTGCCACCTCCCAATATACGCAAGAGATTGCGCATCAATAGATTCTATGTATGTGTGTGGCATTCTTATTCAGCAGGGACAGCTGGAGACAGATTGGGCAGCCAATAGCTTTGGAGAAGATGAGGGAAACTATATACAGAGGCTGCCATTATGAAGTGGAAGCCTGTGTAATTTGTATATTTACTCCCAGATGTAATTTCTCTTGGGGACTAATTAAGATCGGGCACCATATTATACCAGTCCCACGCAGCAGCAGCATCGGCCAAAATTACTCCAGCAATGAGATTATTGAACCTGGTCTATGGACTTCATAACAAGGAATGTAACACATGTTACTGTCAAACTAAACACATGAAGAACATGGGACACCCTAAAACTAGCTTCAAAGCTCCCAGGCTCTAAAGCTCCAAAGCTTCAAAGCTCCGAAGTGCATGGTCTACATGCATCAAAGGATATGGGCAGCCCACAAGTCTTGATGTGCAATATAGCCATAAATTAATGAACATCATTCCTCATTACCATCTGTACACTACGTTAAACGTTGCGCCCAAAGTAGAGAGCAAAAAAAATAGTAATAAAAATGTGGTTTTTTGCATTCCTCATCAAGTGTATGCTTGAGATAGAGCCTACCAATTTTGCCAGGATTCGGAGACTTTTCCCTGATTTGGGCACATTTCCCTGCCCATAACAAATTTCCAGCGCTGAATAAATGATGTGCCCAACTTAGGGTAATCTAAAGCCCTGTCAGTATGAAATTGATTGGGATGGTAGAGTGAAAGTGAAAGTGAAAGCGAGCACATGACCTTTCAGGTCAAGGAAGTTACGGCAGGGGTTATTTACATTCATCGAAACCTGCCCCATAACCTGTCAAGTTACGATAGGTAAAACTGACTGTAACCTATGACAGGCTATGATGGACAATTATTTATTTTCAGCCCTGCAAATTTGTGAGCAAAATTCAATGAGTCGTTCTAATAAATTTGATCACTCTCTAAAATCAACAAAATAATGAAGAAATGATGGATTTTCTGCATGATTTTAAACTATTTTGTCAACTTCCTGTTCTAATAAATTTGATCACCTCCTAAAATTATGGTGGAAAATTAGATTTCTGGTCATTTAATTATTATGGTATTTACTGTACTTGTATTTTTCAAGATATTTATTAGTTTTTTCAAAAATCAAATTAGACATTGTTGCTCGTATCTTGCTGTACATTACATTACTTTAGAATTACATGCAGATAGAAGACAAATTACATGAAAAATCGACCATAGAGGTCCATGTCCCCCGCTAGCAGCACCAGTTATGGTGGATTACATCCACCATAACTGGCGCTGCTGCTGCGGGGGCCATGGACCTCTATGGTCGATTTTTTTTTGTCGATATCTCATATCATTGATAAGAGTATGATTTGAAAACGAAGATATCGCTGATGAGCTTAACATAATCTAATACAGCGGATGGCACCCATATTGGATTATGCACATCCATAAAACATAATACATGACTGTCCTCTCACTAAGGTCAAGGGACTCCCCAAGTTTGAAGTAGATCAGTTGAATCGTACTCCAGCTATTGTCCGGACAAGATCAAACTGCTTAAAATCCAATGAAATCCAGTATGGGCGATGGTGGCCATATTGGATTAAGCATGTCCTTGAAAAACAATCCTAATCCTCCTCTCAACGATGTCAAGGCACTCCCCAGGTATGAAGTAGATCGGTTGAATCGTTCTCAAGTTATTGTCCAGACAAGATCCAACTGCTTATAATCCAATATGGCTGACGGCGGCCATATTAGATTACGCACATTGCTGAAAAACAATCCCAACCGTCATCTCACCAATGTCAAGGCACACCCAAAGTTTGAAGTTGATCGGTTAAATCGTTCACGAGTTATTGTCCGGACAAGAAAATCTAAGATCCAATTGCTTATAATCCAATATGGCTGACGGCGGCCATATTAGATTACGCACATTGCTGAAAAACAATCCCAACCGTCCTCTCACCAATGTCAAGGCATACCCCAAGTTTGAAGTTGATCGGTTAAATTGTTCACGAGTTATTGTCCGGACAACAAAATCTAAGATCCAACTGCTTATAATCCAAAATGTCTGACGGCGGCCATATTTGATTACGCACATTGCTGAAAAACAATCCCAACCGCCCTCTCACCAATGTCAAGGCACACCCCAAGTTTGAAGTTGATCGGTTAAATCGTTCACGAGTTATTGTCCGGACAAGAAAATCTAAGATCGAACTGCTTATAATCCAAAATGGCTGACGGCGGCCATATTGGATTACGCACATTGCTGAAAAACAATCCCAACCGTCCTCTGGCCAATGTCAAGACACACCCCAAGTTTGAAGTTGATCGGTTGAATCATTCATGAGTTATTGTCCGGACAAGTAAATCTTACGGAATTACGGAATCACGGAATTACGGACACCGGTGTTTCTAAGTCCCCCCCCCTACAATATTTTAAGCAGGATCATAATTTATAGTTATGGGAGATAAAAGCTTTTTACTAATTTACATATTGCTATGGGTGTAGGACATCATTTGTGCGGTTGAAAGACCATGGGCATTAAATAAATGTAATTAATTGGTTATTTGTTTTGGAACATTTTACTGGATCCTGTAGCTGGCCTTTAGAAATTTAATGAACCTTTGACCTAAAAAGTTTCTCAGCTCCCAGTGGGCAAAAGTGCCGTCTTCAGATCACTCTACCAGACTGCAGATTAACATGTACTGGGATGAAATTCGAGAGAAATGTGTTGAAAAGTTATGGAACTAAGAAATTCGGGAAGCATAGGACTATGTAAACAATTATTTCAAAGGGCTTCACTAAGTCTGACAAAAGCCAAAATTTTTACTGGAAGGCACACACGCTCAAATGGGCCAGATATTTTTAATCTGTGCCATACAGATCTTGTCAAGTACCTTGTCTATTGAATGCAAATAAAGAGAGAGAGAGAGAATTACGGTTTAACATCGCGTTCAGCAATATTTCAGCTACATTGTATATAGCGACGATCAAACAAAATTCTAAGTGTTCAAGTTAATAACTTAGTAATCCAACACATTGAAACATACACACATTAAAACTTGTGCAACAAACCGATTTCTCCCAAATAACCCAAGATGCAATCCTCCCTAACCAGCCTAAAAAGATCTTCCAAAGTAGTCACTCGATAAAAAGCATCTCTTCCAATCTTAAAATCTATGCATTCGATAAGAACATGTTTTACTGTGAGATCTTCATGGCATGGAATACACCTTGAGACTGGCTCTTTTTTTAGTAAATGTTTGTGAGTTAATCGTGTTTGGGAAATTCTACATCACCTGATCATGGTTTGATCGAAACGTTTCTGGAGCTGTTCAGATGAGTATAGCCTACAGTTTTTTTGAAGTCATGTAGTTTTTTATTATTCACAGCATCCCATAAAGATTGAAACAGCTTTCTCTCCTAAGTAGAGAGATAGAGGGTCTGAAATCGCTATATGGGATTTCAACAGGATCAACCTCATCATCTAGGGCTGCCTTAGCCATCCTATCAGCCTCAGTATTACCTTTGATGCCAATGTGACTAGGCAAACAACAAAAAACAATAGCGTACACTACAGCTGAGACACACAGTATAAATGGATATGGTCTACATGTACAGCATACCGTAATATCCCCTCCATGATTTCACAGCAACCCTGACAAAACCAGGTGACCATCTGACTGAAGCTGTGCTTGTTCGGCCCGGACAAACAAACAAACCGAGACAACTTTATTAATTATAGTAGAGATGATACATGATGGTACCAAACACACCGATGACGGAAAAGGGAGGAACAGATCATTTTCTACGAATCCCATACAAATTGCAAGCGGTTGTTTATCGAGACAATCAACATGCATATACATGTACAGCACTAAACAGAGAGAGAGGGGGTATGCGGGAGGGAGAAGTGGCATATTGCCCAGCACCTCAACTCTGTCTGAATACCATATGTTATACTGTCAGAGATTGGTATAGAAACCATGGTAACATACATTACAACAAAGGTATGCAGACGAAGTGGAATGTTCTCATCACAGCCCCCATTCTTAACCCTAGTCAGTCTTAAAGTACGAGTGCAATTGTTCTAGTCTTCCAGGAGTCTCTGTACAATTAATTTATGGTCGTCCTGATGGGTGCACCAGCAGTCCAAATGTTATCCCATTTTACTTTTACCTTAATCCGTCTAATAATTCAATCACAAAAGTGAAATTTTCTGTCATAAAACCAGGGGTGATCAAATTTATTGGAACAGGAAGTTGACAAAATGGCTCAAAATCCTGCATATAATCCATTATTTCTTCATTCTTTTAATGATTTCAGAGAGTGATCAAATTTATTAGAACAGCTGACTGAATTTTGTTCCCAAATTTGGGGTGATTGAATTTTGATAGGTGGATGGAATTATTAGAGGTACAAAACCTACCCAAATTAGAGAAAAATACACCGACCCCCACCACCAAATTTCCAATGCTGACGTTTGCTGTCACAACAATATTCAGACTACTCGGCTATTGACATCTTGATTCAAGTACAAACCAGGCCGGAATATTTCACGGTAACGATGGTTCCGTTTCCGTGTCGCTTCCATCAAAGAAAAAACACGAAAGCGATTTATCATTTCCCATTATCATGCTCCGAATAAACTTGGCGTGCTTATGGTAGTTTCTTTATTCGCTATATTTGTTTCATACCGACCGAAAAAGGTATTCCAATGAGTATAAAATCACTGTTTTATATCGTTAACATCAGAGAAACCTTCAGGCTGAGATCGGGAATGTTGTTGTTGTTTGGAAAATCGTACAGTCGCTGTTGGGATTTCCTCACTCATATGCGGACCAATGAAAGTGCTAGCTTGTCATGTGCGCGTCATCAGTTTATGATCTCCCATACAAAAAAAGGTTCCCATTCAATTATTTCACGGAACCTAATATTAGTTTCCGGAGGTTCCCATAGATAGAACAGATGGAACCGATAAAAAGTTTTCCGACTGTTCACGAAATATTCTGGAATGACAAACCACAAATTTAAGCAGAGAGTCATACATCAAAGTACCTGTCCGTCTGCTGGTGTGAATCCTTTGTCCAAGAATTAACGTGGAAAAGGCGGATTTAATTTTAGCTTACTAATTGAAGCTGAGTTGGACAGTGGAATTATTCCCCTTCCATCAACAGTAAGAAATAGCGGGAGTTGAAAAACAGCTAATAAACTGTCAACAATGATTGTGTGCTATCTTTTCAATAAGTTATCAATATCATCCCACTTAGCGCAGGTACATTTATTGCCAATTATTGGGGACAAAATTTGATAAATACATGTATACATTTATTAATTTTAGCCTTTTAAACGAAAATAGTCGTGACAAATTGAAAATGAATACCACAGATATGTGCAGGCTCTTACGTTATTGCTTTATCAAAATTTCCGATATCAGTTTAAGCAATTGTTGTACCAAGATTTTCTATTCACCATACTGTGGGGTTATAATCTGAGAGAGCATTCATTCTCTCGATCCTCTTTACTTCCTCAATTTGTTCTGGCAAACACTATTCAAGGGGTGTAACTCTTGGTGCCCAAACTACATCATGGTGCAAACACTGTGATTCAGCATGCCTGCCAAATGTAGAGGGAAGGGCTACATTCAATCTTGCTTTTGAAAGCTACATTGAGAGAGAGAATTAAATTGAACCTTTTCATATTGAAACAGAAAGTTCATCTCACAAAGTATCTGAGAAAAAAATGAAACTGAAACTAAATTGGAACTAGCCAATTTGCAAAAATGACATCTACAGTTGTATTAATTAATAATTAACATTGCAAAAAACAGTCCAAATTGCAAGTATCACTGATAGTTATGGCATAATTTGTACATTTAATAATTTGCAGTTCATCATGTGACATTACAGCTCTTTTTGCATAACAAATTTGTATCAAACTCTAAAATCTTTGCAATATGCAATATATGCATCCCAGCAATCAGCAAGAATATGTGCGTGTTGAAATAAATGTTAAAATGTTCAGAATACAAATGGCAATCATGAACCTCCTTTATTTTCCATTAGGGTTCTCCTTAAACTTAGCTGAATCTCAATGTTTACTTCAGAGGCCAACATATTGAATATCAGGTAGCCACAAAAATTAGCACTTGTCCTTTCATCCAGTGCCATAGGCCTCAATCACAGGTTGATAGAAGTCGACAGAATTTTATAATGAGTCTGGGAATATTCATATATCAGATACGAGTATGCATTTTTATTGGTACATGTATGATGTTCAGTCCTAAAGAGACAGATCTTCCAATCAGAAAGTTGTCAGCATTCTGAAATTCTGTAGATTTGAGTCCATCTGTGATTACAGCCATCACATCTGTGGCACTCAAGGGATGGTATAAATGTTCTTTCTCAAAGTGTTCTGCCTCTAACTTGCTTCACTTTCTTGTCTTTTAGATCTCACATTCAGAAATAATTCAAACTGATAAAGGCTGAACTTCCTGGGAGTGGGGGGGGGGGGGGAGTTTGGTCAGGAGCTTTTATTACTCAGGCAAGGATAATGAGAGGGACATGTACATATATCTGATAAATGAGGGACATATTTCCTGGATTTTAGAAGTGCTCACAAGATACATGTAGCGGCTGGCCATAACAATTTTTTGAAGTTGCACATTAAAATTTGTTTTGAAAAGGACATTCGGAAGTTGATGGTTGATATGTGCACTACTACCGGAACAAGAATTTTATGATCAACAATAAAGCTTTAAAGTTGTCATCCATAAAACTCAAATCTATAAAATTTGAGTTTTATAGCAGGAATGTATAGCCTTTATTTCCCAGTGTTTATATGAGCAAAGAACCATAAATACCAGTGTTAAGAATAAAAACTTGTAATAATGTGAAGCCTAATCTGAATCTATAAAGTCTACACGGATGTAAACCCGCAATATGTGTAGTGTCAAAAAGTTCTGAGCTAGAGGCCACCTGTAGATTCCATCAATTATCCTGCATTCCTGTAATTACCATGTTAGAGACACACTGTTCTTGTCATAATATAGGACTGAAACTCTCCGTTACACTAATATGGCGGTCAATACCGGGTCAATATTCCCAATTAAATGGGCACCGGTCCGACTCCAGTTATTATCCGCTGCAGAACGGAGAGCCGGCGGGATTCTCTACATGCAAGTAAAGGAGCGAGGTGAGGGAGATTAGATATAAACACGCAGAGCTATCAGGTTTTAATTCCTGCTTGTTCACAGATTACATGACCATAGCCAGCTGATCATCCTCATAAAGCTGGGATTGATCAGGCTCCACAGAAAATGAGCGCGTAGATGAATTGCTCCTTAATCAATCTCCTTCCTGTTTCCCTGGGCGATATTGAAGAGAACGATGGAGAACTCCTCAGACAAGTGGTCTCTCCACTTTATCTACACTGATAAAAAAAATACTTGTTTGTGTGAGCGAGAGAAGTTCTCCAATCTTTATTACATCATGCTTGTTTGAAATTTGTACGTATTATCGGATATGCGCCACTAACCAAGTGACGCGGAAAATATAGGTCAATCAGACTAAGTTTTGATAGGCTTCTGTTCTGTGACCACATTAAGCCTGGGGCGTACATGAGAGCTATCAGCTGAGCTAACGGCGTTCTTTAAGATCATGTGATCTTTCATGTGACCGGGCTCGCGTAAAAATGGCCATTTTGAACAGTCGTGCATATAAATCACGTGAAAAGAAGATGCGTTTCATTGGCCTGTCGAATAAAATGGCTGAGCTGTTAGCCTACGTGCACTGCATATGCTGAGGATTTGGCCTCGCGAGACGAAATTAGTTTGATAATTTTATACGGCCTCGCGAGGCGAAAAAATCACCAAAAACTGCCCGCACACGAGAGCTAGCCCCTGATCTGACAGGCAATTGAGGCCATTTGAGTCAGCTGATAGCTCTCGTGTGTGCCGGGGTTTCAGTTTGACACACCTATACTCATTCTTCAACTTGAAGTAGGGTAGTAATGACAAAACACAGATGGAAATATTGTACATAAAGCCCGGCGCACACGAGAGATGTCACCTGAGCTAACGGCATCAATTGCCCGTCACCTCAGGGGCTAGCTCCCGTGTGGTTTCAGCGCACACGGTGAGCAAAAGTTTCACGAACTTGATTTCAGTTTCCTCGTAACGTCTTCTTCAAGACCATTTTGAAGAGTCGTGCGTATGAATCGCGTGAAAATAACATGCGATTCATTGGCCGGTCCAATAAAACTGCTGAGCTGTTGGCTTGCGTTCGCCGCACACGCTGAGGATTTGGCCTCCAGAGGTGAAATTATCAAACAAGTTTGATATCTTTTTCCCGGCCTCGCGAGGCCAAAAACTCACCAAAAACTGCCTGCACACGTACGAGAGCTAGCCCCTGAGCTGACAGGCAATTGAGGCCGTCAGCTCAGCTGATAGCTCTCGTGTGCGCCGGGCTTAAGATACACACATGCCAATACTCCAATGCCAATTTCGTGTTCATACTCCATGTCAGCATCATGAGACAATGTATACAATAACCAAGTCTGAGGGCAGTATCATGTCTAGACTTCAGCCTTTTCAGCTGCACAAAGATTCGGACAATAGCTTCCTACATGAAATATCTACCAAATTTTGACTGTCCAGTACCACATACATGAATATGTGTCCAATGTAAGTTCAGTAAGCCTGTCTAGTCATCCTTGAGTTATGGTACTGGTAGTTAAAAGCAATTGGTGACAAAAGTATTAACTTAATTCTTTTCAGGCTTATATTTCAGTATGCAAACTTCAAGAAAAACTCCTAAATTAAAATAGCTTTCCTTTTCTTCACACACAGTTAAAGTACAATCGTACACCTAAATTTTTGGGGTGAGTGAGTGAATAAGATTTAACGTCACTTTCAACTATATTTCAGTCATATCACGACGCTGGGTCCTATTCCTTTTCACACCGGGGAACCACACGGGTGGGGTTCTATTCCTTTTCACACCAGGGAACCGCACGGGTGGGGTTCTATTCCTTTTCACACCCGAGAACTCCACGGGTGCCTCAGTTATTCGCCTCTTACGACAAGCTGTCCGAGGAGCTGAGGCATATTCTTTCCATGACCTGTGGTGTGCACAACGACATTTCAGGTCAATCCCCGGTAGCCCCACGGGGCCCCCCAAAATTTTATCACAATCCACATGATATTATTGAAGACATCTCAGAGACAGCTCAGAACAAACAGACCAATGGACAGACATGCCCCAATATCAACTGGCTTATTGTGTGCCATGAGTTTGAGGAACAACTGAAATTTGATCACTTGAATTTCCATGATTATAGCATACAGGAAACAATTTTCCTTTCATCAGATTTTCAGCATAAGTGACCTTGGGTTCTTCGTTTACCCATGGACAAGATACTACATTTTTGAAACCAATTCCTATCTTTGAACAAGAGATGTTCCATTTTATAAAGCTTTTCTGGCCTACATGAATTTGAACTTTACCTTTGACCATTTGTCCTTGAAATAATAATAATAATTGAAATAAATTCGGGTTCTCTGACTAATTGGCAAGGTATACTCAAAGCTTGGTAGCAATCCATAGCCTTGAACTAGAGATATCACACGGACAAAGAAAATTTAGGATGGACAGTAAAATAAACAGACGGACTGACAGAGAGACAAATGGACGGAAATTGTTATCGTAATATAGGACCTTTTCTATAGACGGGAGTATAGAAATGTATGAACCAGAAAATGATTTGAGGAGCTGCACAGAGGGTCATGCATCGGTGCATTTTTCAATCATTTCTTCCAATTCATATTGGGAACATGTCATTCCATCAGCTCCTCTCACGACATCACACAGATATCTTGCTGGAAGGGTTCTCTCAAAAATTGGTTGATTTGAAAAGTATTATTCTATGCAAGACAAATTACTTTCACGAGCTTTGAAGAAGAATTGCCAAAAATTGGACAAAAGGCGTCAAAAGTAACCTAATTCCCAGGACTCGCCATTTTTATTGTTTCTATGACCCTTCGCACACTGGAATATGTACATGTGTAGCTACAATTTATTCACAAGTACAGTGAAAACTCTGTAAACCGACCATGCTTGTGACCAAAGTATAGTGTCGATTTTTACAGGGTTCTGGTTTATCAAGGTTCAATATGCTAGCATGGGACCAAATTATAGTGTCGATTTTTAGAGGGATCTGGTTTGTCAAGGTTCAATATGCTATTAATCTGAGTATTAGAAACATGGATAATGTCGGTATTTAGAGGTTGGTCGGTTTACACAGGTGTCGGTATGAAGGTTTCAATGTATAACAATTGATCCGATGATCCATCATCTGTACACTGTTCATGTAGCCTGTTAAAGTTCATCCGTCTTCCATTTCATTCTACTGCCTGTTCCTTCAATGCGCTCAAAATTCATAGCTCTCATTTCCTCCTCTCGTAATCAATGTTTTCCTCTCTTCGGAGCTCGTTTCATCCATTTGTCTGCTATTTTCGCCCACCCGACTGTCTTTTTGCAGGCTACCTGACGTGTTTGTGTTCACTGCCCTGTTCCATTCACCTCTGACAGGATGTGGTTACGTTCACTGTGGTCACGGTTATATCACAATGTTAACACATCATTCATCATTCTGACAAAATACTCGCTATCATCCAGGTATTTCTTTAACATAGAAACTGCATGGCTTTCGGAGTTCCCCATTACCATGATGAAGTATCTCTCACCAAGAACGACATGCAGTCACTAGTAAATACCAGCCAATAGGCAATATATCAGAAGTCGATCAAATTAAAAGTATGACTCTGTCTATTTGCTTCTTTCCACAGCAGCATCCCCAATTCCCATCGATAATACCACATCTGCGACCTACATCACGTTGGGTCTCTTATCAGTTGGTGCCAAATATAGGTGGCTTTGAAATGACAATTTGGTGCATGCTGGGTGTATAAATGTCTGTTGCTCGATGGAAATAGAAGCCAAAGATCCAGTAGGATCAAATGTTAAATTTAATAGCCGTGTTTTTTATAGATGCAGGAGCAGCATGAACCATGAACTGTGTAAATTATGCTAAGAATCCCTCAGCCTTGGTTAGTCAAGTGGGTAAGAACAGCCAACAGCATATACTTCACATGCTATTCGTAACACGAAACAGTTATTCTCGAAGTGCTCAGTGGAAATCTGAACAGCCTCCAGATATTTGAATCTCCATTCTTTAATATCACGACCAATAATCGGAGGAAATTTGCAATGCCTAAGCTGGATTGTATCAAAGTATAAGTATAAGTACGAAAATTTCCACAAGACCTCTTGGTGGAAATTTGAAAAAAAACAAAACTTTTTAATAGATTTTAAGCCTGGCGCAGACAAGAGACAAACCCTTCAGCTGATGGCTGCAAGTGCTTGTTGACAGAGGGAATAGCTCTCGTGTAGTCCAGCATACACAGTGAGCAAAAAAGATCACCGAATTGATTCCAGTTCCTGTGGTGAAACTTCTTTGAGATGATGTGATCTTTCATGTGGCCAGACCCGTGTAAAAATAACAGATGACGAATCATGTGCAGAGGTGTTGACTTGCGTTCACTGCATATAATTTTGACACTCGAGGCAAGAATTATCAAACAAGACAGATGTGTTGCTCACAGTCACATCAGGTGAAAATCTCACCAAAACTGCCCCCACACGAGAGTTATCCCCTGAGACAACAGGCACTTGAGGTCATTGGCTTTAAGTGAATAAAATTGTTTAGCCTTCTTGAATAATAACTGAATGTTTGATAATGGAGGACACAGTTGATGACCTGTGTGATGTCAGAATGTCTCAAAGTTGCACATCTGTACATTACTTCATTGAATCAATACATACAATTTTATAGCTGAACCAAATCTACCTACATGTATTGATGGGCGGAAAAGTGACTGAGCTTACGGCAATTATCTCTTATAGGCGAGCAAATCAATGTCTTTTAGATGAAAAAAATCAGTTCAATGGTTGTCTCGAGAAGATTTATTCAGAGACGGGCACGATTGGCAGGAATTAACTATATAATAGACTGGACAGAAAAAATCCATTAAAGTCACCAAGGCGCAACATCGACACAATTCCTGTTGGAAGAATTAAACTGTGCATAACGAATAGGAATGAAAACGCAGCAAGGAAGCAATCAGAGATTGCTCAATTGTATGCCCCCCTTCCGCTTTAATCCGACACTGCTCCACCATTGTTCTGTTTTGTATTGGTCTGTGGAGGCCTAATTTGGCTAATTATAAAAATTCTGTTTCAGTCACTTTTTTCGGCATGCCTCGCACAATACATGTACATATTCCACCCGGGACTTTCGCCAAATTCAAAAATGTGACCTGGTTATGAGACCTACATTCCTTGGGAGTATATTGTGGTGAAATTATGAAGCGATCGTGAACTTTGAATTTTGCATCCAATTCACTCTTTTGGCAATTTCATACTTCAGGACCTATGTGATCTACTTTGGAATGTGCTTTGGACAAATAAATATATCCCATTCATTTAGGTTTAATGAACAAAAGGCCATATCTCTTGAAAATATAACCGAAAGCAGAGAAACTTCACGCTGCACACCTATGGGGTACTGACCACATATCATGCAAATTCCATAATTGTCCATACAATATTAACCGAGATCCAGCCCGGACAAGTCCCAATTCACAAAGATTTCAAGAACAAAAGGGCCATAACGCTTGAAATATACGCGAAACGCGGAGAAACTTCACACTGCACAACTACAGGGCACTCACCACATATCCTGCAAATTCCATACTTGTCCATACAATATTAACTGAGATCCAGCCTGGACAAGTCCAAATTCACAAAGACTTGATGAACAAAGGGCCATAACTCTTGAAAATATATGCAAAACGCGAAGAAACTTCACGCTGCACAACTACAGGGCACTGACCACATACCCTGCAAATTTCATAATTGTCCCTACAATATTAACCAAGATCCAGCCCGGACAAGTCCCAATTCATGGAGATTTCAGGAACAAAGGGCCATAACTCTTGAAAATATAGGCGGAACGGGGAGAAACTTTATGCTGCACAACTGTGGGGCACTGACCACATGTCATGCAAATTTCATACTTGTTCATACAATATTAACCAAGATCCAGCCCGGACAAGTCCCATTCACAGAGATTTCAGAAAAAGGGCCATAACTCTTGAAAATGATACCGGAGCTCGGAAAAAACTCTACGCTGCACAACTATGAGCCACTGGCCACATTCCATGCAAGTTTCAATCCTGTCCATCAATTATTAACCGAGATATCGCGCGGACAAGAAATCCGGACGGACAGACGGATGGACAGACGGACGGACGGACAGACGGACGGACAGACGGACAGACAGACGGACGGACAAAGCGATCGCTATATGCCCCCCCTCTAGTTAGAGGGGGGGCATAACAATGTGTCCATTTGTATCCAATTTATTGAATATCTCATAAATAGAAATATTGGGAATACACCACATGTTTTATAAGATATGGCAGGGGATAGTATCTGCCAACCTGCCCGAGACAACCTAAATTTGGCACAGGCAAGTCTTTCTCTGCACTCCACTGGACGGTCGGCAACACCAGGCCGTCC